>PVJN01006296.1:0-60854 GCA_004026805.1 Lasiurus borealis
AATAAAACAGGGTTGGAGAATTAGGGGGCAGTATTGGGTAGGGGGGTTATAAAGAGGAGGAGAGGCCGAAACTGGTTTGGCCTGCAGACTGGGGGGTCCCGGGTTCGATTCTGGTCAAGGGCATGTACATTGGTTGTGGGTACATCCCCAGTAGGGGACATGCAGGAGGCGGCTGATCGATGTCTCTCTCATTGATGTTTCTAACTTTCCATCCCTCTCCCTTCCTCTCTGTGAAAAATCAATAAAATATATTTTTTTAAAAAAGGAGGAGAGGCTAATGTATACAGATTGATCCAGGGAGCTCTTGCTGATTTGAGCAGAAAAAAAAAGGGGGGGTGTATTGAAAAAGAGATTCTATTAAAAGTAACCTCACACTGTAATCTGATCGTGAGTTTTTTAATGGGGCAGGTCACGATGAGTAACCATGCCCCAGGCATATGACTTTCTAGTAAAAGTTTTATCTTTTCCTTAAACAACCAAACAAGAAGGTTGGGCTGCCTGGTGCTACCGTGACCAACTTGTAAACAGGTGTTAGTGCAGCGGTTCTCAACCTGTGGGTCGCGACCCCTTTGGGTGCACTGACTCTATCACAGAGATCACCTAAGACAATCAGAAAACACAGATATTTACATTACGATTCACAATAGTAGCAAAATTACAGTTAGGAAGTAGCAACGAAAATAATTTTATGGTTGGGGGTCACCACAACATGAAGAACTGTATTAAAGGGTCCAGGCATTAGGAAGGTTGAGAACCACTGTGCTAGTGTAAAAGGAGAAGGACTTACTCAGGTGCTGCCACCTAGGAGAATGGTGGGCTTCTGTCTCAAAGACCATTTCATCTTCCAGCTCAAGCCCAAGGTTCTTGTAGGGTTAGAGAGGCTTTTACGGCTTTTTTTTCTATCCAATTATCTTGCTAGCCTTTGGTGTGTTTATGCCTTCTCCACCCATCTCCCTAGCCTTTGACATGCTCAGTGTAAGAACCTTTCTGTGCCTCTTTGACGGACTGTCTACAGTACCACTCAAGCATGCCCTGCCCATTGTTTCTATGCATCTACGTCAGTGGCTCTCAATCTTTCTAATGCCACGACCCTTTAATACAGTTCCTCATGTGGTGGTGACCCCCAACCATAAAATTATTTTTGTTGCTACTTCATAACTGTAATTTTGCAACTGTTATCGTATCTATGTTTTCCAATGGTCTTAGGCGACTCCTGTGAAAATGTTGTTCGACCCCAAAGCGGTCGTGACCCACAGGTTGAGAACCGCTGATCTACGTTAATACACCTTTTATATAACCACCCCCAAGAGAGCACATAGTTTTAACTATCCTGAAATCCCATTCTACCTTCCTCCCACCTTCATGTAATCTTCCTTAAATGCCCTCCTTAATCTCAAGTGCACAAAAGAAACTGCCAGCCCGGCCGGTGTGGCTCAGTGGCTGAGCATTGACCTATGAACCATAAGGTCAGAGTTCCATTCCTGCTCAGGCATATGCCCAAGTTGTGGGCTCAATCCCCAGTGTGGGGCATGGAGGAGGCAGCCAATAGGTGATTCTTTCTCATCATTGATATTCTCTCTCTCTTTCTTCCTCTCTTTAATCAATAAAAATATATGTATTTAAAAGAAAAGAAACTCCCAACTGTTATTCTTTGAAGCATTTATCTCTGTCTATTGAGAGCTTGCTACCAGGTGTATGCTCTGTTTGGCTCAAATAAATGTTTATAAAAATTCTTTACAGGTGTGAACATTTCTTCTCTTAGCAGGAGTGAGGGAGCGGCTATGCTCTCTGCGGAGAGCACAGCAGGCACAGAGGTCCCGAGACAGAAGTGTGTACATTGTGTTCAAGAGACATCAAACACTCCTGTGTGCTGGAGAGAAATGACCACAGAGGGGGTGGTAGCAGGTGCCGTCCGCGAAGCAGCTGGAAGCAGGTCATGAGACTTGGAGGCCAAAGGAGGGCCATTTGCTTTCACCCTGAGTGAGACGGGAGCCACTTCAAAGGATTTGAGGAGCAGAGAAATGGCCCACTCTGACGTGGGGTTTAATGGGCGAGGCTGGAGAGGAGGCTTTTACAATAACCCGGATGAGAGGGCAGGTATCCAGACCAGGGTGGTTGCAGAGGAAGGAGTAAGAAGAGGCTGGACTCTGGATGTTCGTGTTTGAAAGGAGAGCTGATAGGCTGATGTGCTAATGGATAGGCTGAATGAGGGATGTGAGAGAAGAAGAGGTGGTGAGGATGCCTCCAAAGCTTTGCCTCAAGAAATGAGAAGAATGGCATTGCCGTTTCACAGAAATGAGAAATACTACGAGAAGAAAGTCACAAGACAGGTATGAGATCGCTGTTCCAAGCACCTGTCCATACTAACTCATTCAGTCCTCACAACAGCCCACTAAGGCAGTGGTTCTCAACCTGTGGGTCGCGACCCCTTTGGAGGTCAAACAACCCTTTTACAGGGGTCGCCTAAGACCATCGGAAAATGCAGATATTTACATCATGATGCATAACAGTAGCAAAATTTCATGGTTGGGGGTCACCACCACATGAGGAACTGTATGCAAGGGTCAAGGCCTTAGGAAGGTTGAGAACCACTGCACTAAAGTAAGGACTGTTTGTGCTACTCCTCTCTGACAGATGAGGAATCCAGGCATTACTCTACAATGTGCCTCAGAGCGCAGCTGCAAAGTGGAGGTAATAATCCTATTGAGCTTGCTACCACATTGTCTATCGGGGAAGTCAGTCAATAAACAATTACAACAATTCCTAGAGTCTAGCGGGGGAAGTCTGAGGGACTACAGTTGTACAACATAGAAACACCTCCTGAGGTTTGGGGGTAGAAGAGACAGGCAGGGCTCAGGAAGACTTCCAAAAGGAAGTGAGGGAAGGCTGACATCGAAAGGATCAGTGGCCAAGCGAAGAGAAAGTTGAGGAGGGGGTGTAGGAAAGGAAGGGAAGAGTATTTCCGGTGGAGGGAACTTCCAGTGTAAAAAGGGGCAGTGGGTTTGGAGGAATTGAAAGAATTTCAGGATGTCTGTATGTTGATCAGTTCCCATTGAGCGGTTTCCTCCACAAACACCTGGCCATGTTCCAAGGGTTCCCTGTTCCTAGGGTCTTCAGGCTGTGTCTTTGAGAAAGCCAAGGTTTGCTCTTCTGGATGACTCATCAGGTTTTTGTCGGTCCTCAACCGTGACCAGAGTTCCTGCCTCTGGACTTTGGACTTGCCGTTCTCATTAACGAGGACACTCCATTCTCCCATAAACCTCCCCAGGTCTGCATCCTTCAGAAAAAGAGGTCTTCCCTCTTTTTTTCCACAGGAGCCAGTGAAAGGCTTGATCACAGCACATAAGAATAACACATTGCGAGAGAGAGGGAGGAATGTGTGAAAAGGTAACGGGGAAGTGAGAGTTATAAACTTTCAGTTATAAGGTAAACAAGCCACACCCTAACCGGTTTGGCTTAGTTGGTAGAGCGTCCACCTACAGACCAAAGGGTCCCGGGTTCGATTCCTGGACTTGTACCTCAATCGCAGGCTCCTCCCCCGGCCCAGTCCCTGGTCAGGGCAAGAGCAGGAGGCAATCAATCAATGTTTCTCTCTGACTTTCTCTCTCTCTTTCTCTCTTTCTAAAAACCAATGGGAAAATATCCTTGGATGAGGATTAATAAATACAATACAATACAATACAATACAATACAATACAATGCAATACAATACAATACAATACAATAGAAAAGCCACGGAGTTGTAGGGTACAGCTCAGAGAAAATAGTCAATAATCCTATATAATAAAAGGGTAATTTGCAAATTGACCCTAATGGGAAGACCCAGAATGACAGGTCACTATCACATGCACTGACCACCAGGGGGCAGATGCTCAATGCAAGAGCTGCCCATGTTGGTCAATGTGCTCTCACAGTGGGGAGCTTTGCTCAGCTACAAACCGGGCTGATGCTGCAAATGCAGTGGTGGTGGCCTCTCCCACCACCCTGGCAGCGCTAAGGATGTCCCATGACAGTGTAGGCCTGCTCCCTGCAGGGAGCAGGTCTAAGCTGTCAGTTGAACACCCCCCAAAGTCTCCCAGGCTGCCAGAGGGATGTCTGACTGCCAGCTTAGGCCCAATCCCCCAGGGAGCTGTACTAAGCCAGCAGGTGGACATCCCCCACAGGTCCCAGACTGTGAGAGGACTTGGGCCAGGCTGAGGGACACCCCAAGTGCATGATTTTTCTTGTACCAGGCTTCTAGTATTGTAATAACTTTGCATGGTGACAGACGGTTACTAGACTTAATGTGCTAATCACATTGTAAAACGTTACAAAATGTCAAACACCAGTTTGCACACATAAAACTAATACAATATTGTATGCCAGCTATACTATAATAATTTTACTTTAAAAATACCATATGTTAAAATATTTACTTATCAGTCCAGCTCCTTATGAGGTTGTCAGCAGAGTCTTTATATCTCAGGCTAACAAATGTTATTAGCCCTGTATGGATACTCAATAATTTTACCCCTGAAATAAATGAACAGACACATTTTAATTGACCTTTATTTTCGTGGTGCTGCTGCTGGCATTTTGATTTTCTGTTCTAGTTCCACTCCTGGTAGAATTATAAAGTTATTTTGGGTGAAATTTAATTATATATTGCATTGTTCTGGCTTCTTTAATCTGACATTTGTTGGGGTTTTGCTAGGAGGCAAGCTTTTTGCAGCATTGGGATGCTGATGGCTGAAATATTTTTCAGAGACACGAGGGTGTGACCTTGCTGATATTAGTTGGCTTAAGAACCTGGTAAACCCAATTATTTGCAACTGCTGGTGGCAGCAGGAATGGCACCAGGTGTTAGACCGGTGGGGCAGAACCTGATCTGGGTGCAGTGACCTGGGTACTTTTTTTTTTTAATATATTTTATTGATTTTTCACAGAGAGGAAGAGAAAGGGATAGAAAGTCAGAAACATCGATGAGAGAAAAACATTGATCAGCTGCCTCCTGCACACCCCACACTGGAGATGTGCCCGCAAGCAAGGTACATGCCCCCAACCGGAATCGAACCCAGGACCTTTCAGTCCGCAGGCCGACACTCTATCCACTGAGCCAAACCGGTCTCGGCAACCTGGGTACTTGAGATCTGGCTAGGAAAGAACTTGGATCCAAGCTCAAATTATAAGAGAACATCCTATAAAATAAAAGGCTAATGTGCAAATCAACTGAACGGTCAAACGAGACATACTGATCACCTGTGGGCAATTGCTCAACACAGGAGCTGCCCCCTGGTGGTCAGTGCACTCCCACAGGGGAAACACCCCTCAGCCAGAAGCCCTGAGCCAGGCTCATGGCTGGCGAGTGCAGTGGCAGTGGTGGGAGCCTCTCCTGCCTCCGAGGCAGCACTAAGGATGCCCCCACCCCCAGAGGGATCCCTGACTGCAAGAGGGCTCAGGCTGGGCTGAGGGACCCCCTTCTCCTGACGGCACGAATTTTGTGCACTGGGCCTCTAGTTTATTTATAAAATCAGAGGTAGAAGTAGTAGCTCATAGAAGAAATAGGCTTAGGCTTATAGAGGCAAAGGAAGAGCCTCTGGTGCTTGTAAGTGAGAAAGATAAAGGTGATGTGCCTAGGGAGATGGAGAAAAAGAGGGTGGAGGGAAAGGGCTGTTCCCAGGAGGAAAAGGCACTGGGTCTTTCTTCCTAAGGTTTTAAGGGTAGAGATTTTAGGGGAGGTCCCAGGGGAAGAGCTCAATAGAATATTCAGCAGCTTTCCAAGTGGCAACCAAGGGTCTAAGTCTCCACTGATTGATTGATCGGCCAGAGCAGGGTGTTATTATTCAGTGCAGCTGGTCCTGAGGTCAGCTGTGAGATAGCTTCTCCTGATTTGCTGCTTTTCTGGGCCTGGAGCTGAAATGCAACAGAGTCCTAGACATTATCTCTAAGGAAGAAAGGCCAGAGGCTCTAAACCAGTGGTTCTCAACTCGTTGGTCTCGACCCCTTTGGGGGTCGAATGACACTTTCACAGGGGTCGCCTAAGACTATCGGAAAACACAGGTATTTACATTATAATTTATAACAATAGCAAAATTACAGTTATGAAGTACGGTTGGGGGTCGCCACAACATGAGGAACTGTATTAAAGGGTCGCGGCATTAGAAAGGTTGAGAACCACTGCTCTAAACTGAATAACCAGCAATATGAAAGGTCTGGGGGAAAGGTCACCCTGAGGCCAAGGTCCCACACTACCATTGTCCTTTGCTAGGCACCTGGGACTTTCCACCCTGGTGACTTCTGTACTTGGCCCATTCTCCTTGCTCTGCTCAAGTCTGTTTAACTGCCTACCCATAACCATTCTCGTCATGGATGTTCACATATACAGACCCCCTAAAAAAGACTATATAGCTCTAGCTGTTTTTAATCAGTGGTTAGAGCATCACCCCAAGGACTGAAGGATCCCGGGTTCAATTCTGGTTAAGAGCACATACCTCAGTTTCAGCTAGATCCCTTGCCCTGGTCAGGGCATGTGAGGGAGGCAACCAAGCCATAGAGCTCTCTCATGCCGACGTTTCTCTCTCTGTGTCTCTTCCCTTTCCTTCTACTCTCTAAAAATCAATGGGGAAAAATCCCCAGGTGAGGATTAACAACAACAAAATTCTATAAAACAGTTCATAGTAGCTTTATCATAGTAGTCTAAAACTAGAAATAATAAGAGAATAGAAAACTAAGATTGATAATGGAATACTACTCTGCAATAAAATGAAACAAATCATGGTATATTCAACAAAAATGGGTGAATCTTACTGACATTCTGCTGAGAGCACCCTAACCACTTTCCATTGCTGCTGTAACAAATTACCATAAACTTAGTAGCTTAAAACAATATATTTGTTAACTTAAAGTGCTTTAGAAGTCCAATTTTCATCTCACTGAACCCAAATTAAGGTGTCAGTAGGGTTATTTCTTTTTGGGAACATTGGGGGAGAATCCTTTTCTAGCTTCCAGATGCCAACCACATTTCTTGGCTTGCGGTCTCCTTCCACTAACTTCAAAGACAACAGTGTAGTAAGAATCTCTGACCCTCCAACTATCCCCCCATCTCTTTGACCCTCTCCTTCTGCCTCATTCTTACACTTTTAAGAACCCTGTAATTACCTCTTAAGACAAAGAAAACAATCCAGTTTTAAAAATGGGCAGCCCAAACTGGCATGGCTGAGTGGTTAAGCGTTGACCTATGAACCAGATGACCACAGTTTGATTCCAGGTCAAGGCATATGCCCAGGTTGCGGGCTCAATCCCCAGTGGTGGTGTTGGTGGTGGAGGGGCATGTAGGAGACAGTGATGATTCTCTCTCATCACTGATATTTCTCTCTCTCCTTCTGCCTTCCTCTTTGAAATCAATAAAAAAATATATTTTTTAAATGGGCAAAGGACCTGAATAAACATTTCTCCAGAGGACATACAGATGGCGAATACACATACATCATTAATCATCAAAGAAATGCAAATAAAGCCACAGTCAGAGATCACTTCACACCTGTTCGAATGGATATCATCAACAAACAAACGTTGGTGAGGATGTGGAGAAAAGGGAACTCTCTTGCACTATTGATGCAAATCGGTGCAACTACTATGGAAAACAGTATGGTGGTTTCTCAAAAAATTAAAAATGCAACTACCTTAAGACCCAGCAATTTTACTTATGGAGGTTTATCTGGAGAAATCCAAAACACTAAATTAAAAATATATATGCGCCCCTATGATTACTGCAGCATTATTTACAACTAGGGGCCCAGTGCACAAATTCATGCACCTTGAAAGGAACTGTGGGCCTCGAGGCTGCAGTGGGCACAGGGGTGGGTCTCAACCCATCCTCAGTGCCCCTAACTGGCCCCTCCCACCATGGCTCCCGGTCCTCTGTTGTTGAGGGCCCCCTGGAAAGGCACATGGGCAATTCTTTAAATTATTGTCAGCTGAGTCCGAGGCGACAGGCACATCTTGCCAAGAAGGCGGATGTGTTATGAGTACTAACTCTTACCTTTGCCCAGGTAACCGGTAGTGGGTTTTTGATATGTAAATCCAGTCAAGCACTAGGAATGCTTGGGCCTACTCAAGAATGCAAACAGTCTCCTTTGATCCTAACTTTGGGTAAAACTTCCTGGTATTTGGGGGTATAAAATAAACTTGCTGTATTGGCTCTGGGTCCCTGTCCCTCCATCAGAGAGGATGGTGGTCCCACCCGGCCCCAGCTTTTCCTTCCACTTTGTGTCTTGTCTCTTTCTTTCTTTCATTTCTCCATCCCCAGCTCCTCTACTCAGAAACTGAACCCACTCTCTTTCTGTGCTGGACGCGGAAAGAGAGAAACACCTACATCTCGGTCTGCCAGCAGCTCCACTCCTGCAGCTGCTCCCATACACTCACTGCATGGAGCAATTGGGGCCAGTGCCAGCAGCGGGTACAAGCGGCAGCTGCTGCCTTGATCGCCCCTCAGGAGCAGGGGGAGGTGGAGAAGCCCTGAGGTGCAATCAAGGCTGGCAGCTGTCACTCTCACCCACTGATGGGGACCTGTGCCGGGCAATGGCAGAAGGTGCGAGCAGGGCCGGCTCTGGCAACAGGTGTGAGCACTGGGCGGGACTGTGGCATACGGGAGCAAAGAATTTTCAGTAACCATCAGAGGGTCACCCTGATGACAGCAGCCGGTGCCCCGCTCACCTGTTCTATCATCCCGCCACAGCCAATGCCCATCATGTTCTGTGCTCTGCCACCTGCTGCCAACACCCACCCTGTTCCACGCACGCCTCACCACCAGGACCCATTAGGTCTGAGAAACACGGGGATGACATGACACACACCCAATCACTGATAGGCCAGTTTCGTAAGGCTGATCATCCTGTTCCCAGAACTAGTAATACATACAGTCATCAAGACCTAACACCCCCACAGGGGCCCCACTTCCAGGGCCACAAATCCCCAGAACCCCCTCTGTGCTCCTTACCCACATTCCCTTCCCCTGACTCCCCTAAAACTTACTCCTAATGAGCTTAAGGGGAAAGGGAATGTTAGGGTTTTTACCCGTCACCTTCCCAGATTTCTGGCATCTGGTATTATTAAAAGTAAAAGAAAAGTAAATAAATAAATACACAAACAAACCAACCAACCAGAAATGCTTCATTAATTTTGCACAATGTTGTACTTGTGGAAGGCTTCTGATCTCACTCAGTCAACAATTCACACACAATACAAACAGAGACAATTTTTGGGGGTGGAATCCTGGTTTACTGAGGCAATCAATTGATCATTGAAACAATGAACTATTATTCATTTGCTCAATGTCTCTCTGTTCATTCATCAGTTAAACCTGAATTAATCATTGACCATGTGCTCAACTCCAGGTGAGGTACTGGCAACACAAAGAAGAAAAGGTGCTGTCCATTACCTGAAGGCTTTGCGGGTATAGTCGGCTTTAACTAGAAAGAGTGAAAGTAGTCTTTAAAACTCATTAGTAAGTGTTTTGTTTTGTTTTAATATATTTTATTGATTTTCTTGCAGAGAGGAAGGGAGAGGGATAGAGTTAGAAACATCGATCAGCTGCCTACTGTATATCCCCTACTGGAGTTGTGCCTGAAACCAAGATACATGCCCTTGACTGGAATTGAACCTGGGACCTTTCAGTAGACAGGCTGATGCTCTATTCACTGAGCCAAACCAGGTAGGGCTAATTGATGTTTTGTTCCTCAGCACCTATGGCCATTTCTCCCATAATCCTTTGTACTCTAAGATTTATAACTTGATGATAATGTGGTATGATGTTAAATTATTATTATGATAATAATGCAGTTACCAGTTCCCTTACATACACTTTTTTTTTTAATCCTCACCTGAGGATATTTTCTCATTGATTTTTAGAGAGAATGGAAGAAAGAGGGAAAGCAGAGACAAATATCGATGTGAGAGAAACACATCAATTGGTTGTCTCCTGAGTGAATCCTGATCAGGGCCCAGGCCGGGGAGGAGCCTGCAACAGAATTGAACCCGGGACTCTTCAGTCTGCAGGCCAATGCTCACTAGGGCTCCTGATATACATTTTAATAATCTCATCAGGATTGCCTTTGAACTCCCAGGATACCCTATGAAGTATAAATATTCTGATCTTACAGAAAGAGAAAATGAGGCTCAGAGAGTGATTTGCCCAAAGTCACGGCTACTAAGGGAGTAGCTGGGACTGGGTTTAATGCAGGACTGGCTGACTTTGACTATCCGTTCTGTTAAAAACAAGCAGAAAAAGACTGGACCAGCCAAAACCGGTTTGTCTCAGTGGATAGAGCATCAGCCTGAAGACTGAAAGGTCCCAGGTTCGATTCCGGTCAAGGGCATGTATCCTGGTTGCGGGCACGTCCCCAGTAGGGGGCATCATGCAGGAGGCGGCTGATCGATGTCTCTCTCTCATCCATGTTTCTAACTCTCTATCCCTCTCCCTTCCTCTCTGTAAAAAATCAATAAAAATATTTTTTAAAAAAAAGAGTGGACAAAAATTTCTGCTTCTCCTTTGAATCCTGTACCAGAGGGGTCTGGGAATACTGTGGGTGTAAATACTTTTAAAAGAAGAGGAAAGGAAAGAATCAACAGAGTAAAGAGGCAACCTATGGAATGGGAGAAAATGTTTGCTAATTCTATTTGTATCTGACAAGGGGTTAACACACAGTTAGTAGTAAGTTACTAACTCCTACAACTCAACACCAGCAAAACAACCTGAGAAAATGGGCAACGAATGCCCTGGCTGGTGTGGCTCAGTTGGTTGAGCCTCATCCACACACTAAGAGGTCTGGTTCAATTCCTGGTCAGAGTACATGCCAGGATAGTGGACTCCATCCCAGGTGGGGGACATGCAGGAGGCAGCCAGTGGATGTGTCTCTCTCTCCCTCTCTTTTCCTCTCTCTCTAAAATCAATAAAAACATATTTTTAAAAATGGGCAATAATTTGAGGACACATTTCTCCAAAGTAGATATACAAATGACCAGTAAACATATGAAAAGATGCTCAATATCACTAATCATTAAAGAAATGCAAATCAAAACTACAATGAGATATCATCTTATACCCATTAGGATGACCATTATTAAAACAAACAGACATAAAATAACGACTGTTGGTGAAGATGTGGATAAATTGAAATAGAATTGCTATGTATTCAGTAATCACACTATGGGTATAAACCCAAAAGAACTGAAAGCAGGACCTCTAAGATATATTTGCATACCCATGTGGTTGCAGGATTATTTACAAAACCCAGAGGTAAGAGCAACCCAAAGTCCAGCAAGGGATGAATGAATAAAGAAAATTTAGTAGCCCGGCCAGTGTGGTTGAGCATGGACCTATGAGCCAGGAGGCCATGGCTTACGGGTTCAATCCCTGATTGGGGCGTGCAGGGCGTAATGATTCTCTCTCATCAAGAAAATTTTTTTTAAAGAAAGAAAATGTAGTAGATGTATAGAATGAAATACTTAAAATGAAGGGAATCCTGTCACATGCTACAGCATGGATAAATGTGGAGGGCATTATATTAAGTGAAATACGTAAATCACAAAATTACTGTATGATTCTAGTTATATGAAATATCTGAAGTAGTTTAACTACCATATTTTTCGGTATATAAGACGACTAGGCGTAAAAGACGATGCCCAACTTTTCCAGTTAAAATATAGAGTTTGGGATATCTGAAGTAGTTAAACTACCTTTTTTCCCCCCGCCCTGAAGATGACATCCGGCATATAAGATGACCCCCAACTTTTGAGATTTTCCTGGGTTTAAAAAGTCATCTTATACACTGGAAAATACGGTAATAGAAACAGAAATTTAAAGGTGGCTGCCAGGGGCTGGAGGCAGGGGACAATGAAGGCATTGCTTAATAGGTACAGTTTTTCAAGATGAAAAAATTCTAGACATGTTATACAGCACTGTGGATAGAACACTTTTTACCTGCACACTTAAAAAAGGTTAAGATGGTCAAATTTATAGTGTGTTTTTTTACCACAATTTAAAAAAAATTGTTTTAAGAACCAAAAGGGGAGCAGCTCGTGGTGCTCTCTTCACATCCGAATTTGTTTAGCTTAAAAAATAAAATAAAATTGAGGCGCCTTTCCATCAGTTTTCCAAAAACAGGGCTTCTGGAGATGCCACCTTCCTTTCCCCGCGCCAGCAAAGACCTCCAGGTTCAGCCAGGTGTCGCCCTCGCCCCCGGCCCAGACTCCGCCCCCGGCCCCGCCCACCAGTTAGTTTCCTCCAATCGCGGCCTTGGCCCCGCCCCTGCCCGAGCCTCCTTCCGGCATCCGGGCGCGGGTGGGCTGGCTCGGAAGCCTCGCGAGCGGCATGGAGGTCCCCGGCGAAGCCCGGTGCAGCCCGAGCGCCTCCTCGCCCCCCAAGGATGGCTCGGGGGTCCCGGTGTCCCAGGAGCTGCTGGCGGCGGGGAGCGGCGGCCGCGGAGGTGACGGGCGGGCGGCCGCGGCGTGGGGCGCGCACGTGCGGCGGGAGGACCGCGGGGCCGCGTCCAGGCCCGGCCTCCCGGAGCGGGGGCCCGGGGTGACAGCCGGGATGGCGGGTGGAGGGCGTGCGCCGCGCTCCGGGGCCGCGGGTGGGGCTGGGGTTGGGGTGGGAGGTGTGTGGCTTTTCTTTTCCGCGTGGTATTGCCGCCCGTGCTGTCGAGCTCCTGAGCATGCGCCTCCCCTAAGGCCAGGGCTTCAGGGTTGGCTCTCTGGGCCCCAGCAGTGGGCAGGTGGGGAGCAGGTCGTTGTTAGGGGTCACCCCACCTTCCCCACCTCCACTCCTCCATACTCAGAACCAGCCCTGAGTTAGTGCCGCTTTCTTGTAGAGGGAGGGGCAGGTCCAGGGAATCCACATGGGATTTCAGACGCAGTAATAGAGAATTAAAAAATCACGACCTCGAATCCCAGCCCCACGAGTAATTAGCTGTGGGACTTTAGGGGAGATGCTTCTGTTTTCAATCCCCCATTTTGTAGCAGTACCTGTAGAATTATTATTATTATTATTATTATTATTATTATTTTATTAGTATACTGGACAGCCCCCTTCAGTGCTCACAGCCCAAGGATAAGGAGGATCGGCAATGGTTTGAGGCTGCAACTTCCTCTGGCGTGGATCCACTACGACAGTGGTTCTCAACCTTCCTAATGCCTTGACCCTTTAATACAGTCCCTCAGGTTGTGGTGATCCCCAACCATAAAATTATTTTTGTCGCTACTTCATAACTGTAATTTGCTACTGTTATGAATCTTAATGTAAATATCTGTGTTTTCTGATGGTCTTAGACCCTGCTAGCTGTTCACAACCCACAGGTTGAGAACCGCTGCACTACGAGAGGCCCACAGAGAAGGGTCCCCCATGAATCATGACCATGCATTAGAATTATTTTATTTTAAATAGATTTTATTGATTTTTTGCAGAGAAGAAGGGAGAGGGATAGAGAGAAACATCAATCAGCTGCCTCCTGCACACCTTCTAGTGGGGATGTGCCCGCAACCCAGGTACATGCCCTTGACTGGAATCGAACCTGGGACCTTTCAGTCCGCAGGCCGAGCTCTAGCCACTGAGCCAAACCGGTTAGGGCTCTATTAAATGATTGAGAGAGAATTTAATCCTCACAAGACCTTGTGCAGAAGGTTCTGTGATCTGCACTCATAGACGAGGAAACAGAGTCACGGTGCATATCATACAGATAACTTGCCAGAGATCCTGTGGCTGGAAAAGAACAAATCAGATTTGAATCCAATGGGTCTGCCTCCAGAATCCCAAGCTCTAGACCAGTGGTTCTCAACCTTCCTAAGGCCGAGACCTTACAGTTCCTCATGTGGTGGTGACCCCCAACCATGAAATTTTGCTACTGTGATGCATCGTGATGTAAATATCTGCATTTTCCGATGGTCTTAGGCAACCCCTGTGAAAGGATCATTCGACCCCCAAAGGGGTCGCAACCCACAGGTTGAGAACCGCTGCTCTAGACGCTAATCCAATCGATAGGCCTGAAGTAGGAAGCAGGGGATTATTGGGGATCCCTGCTTTGTAGGCAGACAGGATTTGGGTACCAGAGTGAGGAGATTGTGCAGGTATTGGAAACGGGGCTGCAAAGCCTTGGGTTTTGAAAGACAGGTGGGCCAGAGAGATGGGGTGACCGGAGGAGGAGTAAATAAAGAGATGGAAGAGATGGAGTGGAGGTACAAACTTCTCCAGAGGGCAGCTTTGTTTAGGTTGGGCATCTTCAATGAATGGGAACTAACCAGGCCGGCATATTTTACAAATGAAGAAACCATTGCTGAGAGAGGTTAGGAATTTGCCGGATGTAACACAGCCAGTGGCCTCCCCTAACCATTGTTGTACCCTGCACCGCTCCTCCATGCTGTCATTGCAGAGCAGCTTTGTCACGGGTGGATTTCTGATCCAGAAAGGTGCGGTTTTAGGGTGCACTTAGTACTCAGCACCGGTGACACAGAGATGTATGAGACAGGCTTACCGAAGGGGAAGTAGATTGTCCAGATTTGAATCCAGGTGAAGAACTAACATGTTGTAACGGAACTTGGGGTGCTTCTCTTTTTTCAAGGCGTTTTTGGGAAATGGGGGAGGGTCAAGACTTGAGTATGGTCGCAGAAAGTTTGCTGATTGGCTCCTGTTTCTTAATGCCGTGATCAATTGTATGTTTAGGTATATGGGACAGATTGCTCATCAACCCCAAGCCTAATTCCCAAAAGAATTCCAGTCTTCAAACAGTGCGGATAGAGAGGAGTCCCTGTAAGTATCCTTTCCCCTCTTCCTCTCTCTTTCTGTCTCTCTCTCTGTCTCTCGCCCTCTCTGATGTTAAATTCTGCCTAGTTAAGCCGTTATTTGATGGGACAGTCTCTGCCTTGTGGTCAGATATTAAGCCAGAGTCCAGTGGAGAGGAGAAAGTCTTACTTGGATATTTACATTGTGAAGTCTATGCACAAGGATAGAATTCCTTACATATTCTCCTGCTCTAAGACAGTAATAACTTTTCCCAGAAAAACTCTTTTTTGGAATGAATGTTTGGAAATCAAAATGAATGTGGGGTGATTGCAGGAGGGAGGGTTGTGGGTGAGGTGGAGGAGGTATAGTGGGAGGGAAAAAATATATTTAAAAAATCATTACTGTTAATCTCTGGAAAATTTTTTTAGAGGTTACTGAGCCCAAATTTAATACATATGTATGAGAAAACACCACCACATTCTATTAAATTGGACACAATTGTTTAAATGGAAAATGTTGCTCGTAACATGACATAGAGCCAATTATTGTCATTAATTGCTCCATAATAATGCTGTACCGCACACTCATAAGTATGTACCACACTCAGACTTTATTCATATAACATCAGTAATTCACTTTAAAAAGTTTGTGTGGGTTTTTTTATTGATTTCAGAAAGGAAGGGAGAGGGAGAGAGATGAAACATCAGTGATGAGAGAGATTCATTGATCGGCTGCCTCCTGTGCGCCCTCCCCTGGGGATGGAGCCCGAAGCCCTGGGTATGTGTCCTGACCAGAAATTGAACCCTGACCTCCTGAGCCACATCAGCGGGCTTGCCCTTTCTTGATCTTTACCACCGTTTTCTTCTCTCCCGTACTCTGGACCTTTTATCACTGTGTGTAGCTGTGTCAGTGACGATGTTTTGAGAGCTAGTGATGTGCTGGGCCTCATAAGAGAAAGAAACTATTAACCCCATGTTTGTTGACTCCCCTGTTCGTAGCACAATGCCTGGCCGTTATCACCCCTGTTTTACAGATGAGTAAACTGAGGTTTCCAGTGATTAAATTAAAAGTAATAGTAAGGACACCTGTTATTGTAAATGACTAAAATCCAACTCAGATTTCCTTAAGTAAGAAGGGAAAGGAAGGGGAGGGGAGAGAAGGAGAGGGGAAAGAAGGGGAAAGGGAAAGGAAGAAAAGGAAAGAGAAGAGAAAAAAGAAAAGGAGAAAACAAAGAGGAGGGCAGCAGATAGAAATAGATAGCGAGGGAGGGAAAGAGGGAAAGGAAAAAAGAGGAGGGAGGAAGGGGGAGGGGATGGGATGAGGAGGAAAGAGAAGGAAAATAGAGAGGAAGGAAGGGAGTTATATTGGCTCATTTTATTGGGTAAAACCCAGTGATTTCAGATACATCTGCATCCAGGGGCCCGGTCTCATCAGGGTCTTCTGCTCTGCACCGCTTAGCTCTTCTCTCCTCGGCGTTGGCTTAATCTAGAACAGGCTCTCTCCCGCCTCTAGCAAGCTGGCCAGTCTCAGCAGCTCCAGGCTTAAATCCAGCTGCTCGCTCAGGCACTCACTCAGAAGGAGGATTTTTCCCCCCTCAACAGTTCAAACCACGTTTCAGGGTGATCTCTTACCGGCCTAATTCATGGTGTCACTGTGTATGCCACTGAACCAACTCCTGGTGGCCGAGGTTGCAGGGCATGTAGACACATCCAGGGTGAGGGGCAGGAGTGACTAAGAGGGACGGAGCTGAAAAGGAAAGCCAGGGCTATGTTATTAGAAGAAAGGGGACTAGCTGTTGGACAGGTGAAAACAAGCACTACTTCATTAACATGCCCACGGCAATTCAGGTAGTCAGGGGGGGAACTGGGATTCTGTTAATAATGACCTTGGTCTGCCACCACACCTGGTGCACTTAAGGATTAAGTCATAGGGCCTCCTTATTTACTTATTTGTTGAATGCCAGCCTTCTAGGACAGCAGTCGCTGACCAGTGGTCCGAAAGGTTGGTGACTGCTGTTCTAGAAGATTACAGCGCTGGGGATATATGAAAAACCCAAATTATTGTAAATACTTGCTGAATTATGTTTGTCACAGTACCAGCTGGTGTGACTCAGTAATTGAGTGTTGACCTATGAACCAGGAGGTCACAGTTCAATTTCAATCAGGGCATATGCCCATATTGTGGGCCAGATCCCCAGTAGAGGGTGTGCATTGATGTTTCTACCTCTCTCCCTCTACCTTTCCTCTCTGAAATCAGTAAATGTATTTTTTTGAAAAAGGAATTCAGAAGAGGATGGAGATTTTTTAAATGAAAGGGTTATGAAAAATTTAAAATTATAATTATTTTTATTGTTACTATTAAATTCAAAAATGTTTTAGAGAAAGTTCTGCATTTTACAATTTGAACTTTGGGCAAATACTAATGTAAGTAATGATAAACTATGTTTTCTGTCTTTAGTATTGGACCAGGTACAGACCTTTCTCCCACAGATGGCTCGGGCGAATGAAAAGCTAAGGAAAGAAATGGCAGCTGCACCACCTGGTCACTTCAATATAGAAAATATTGATGAGACTCTTGGAAACATTATACAAATGGTAACTATACTTAGTTTTCATTTCATATAGTAAAATTATCGGTGTGCCTCATCACCTAAAAACAGTGAGAATTTTTCCATTTTCATTTCAGTTACTTTTCTTGTAAGTCAACTCATGTTTCTAGTATTGCATAGGTATTCAGTCATTTAATGATTAAGGATCTTGTATATAGGTTAGTAAACTTCCGTGGCTGAAGTTTAGGGATTAAATAATACAGAGTCATGGGAGGGCTTTTCCAAGTCAAATATTATATTTGCTATCTTGAAGCATTCATTTAGTAAACGTCCTAACTGGGTTTTTCTTTTTTTTTTTTCCATCCCAGGCCCAAAGAGGTAATCATAGTCTGATCGATTGAAAATGCAAAAATTAATGATATATTTAACAGAATACATTATCTCACAAAACACATTACATAAGCCACATGTGAAAAGGGTCTGAATTTACATCGAGTGGCCAGATTATTATTATCTCTGAGTGCATAATAATCTGGCCACTCAGTGTATATCCTATATAATAAAAGGCTAATATGCAAATTGTCCCCTCCACCAGGAGTTCAACCAGCAGGCAGGCTGGCCAACTGCCCATGTCCCCTCCCCCTGGCCAGGCTAGCCAGACCTCACCCATGCACCAGGCCTCTAATACACACACACACACTCTGAGTGGCCAAATTATTATGCATTCAGAGATTATAATAATCTGCCAAAACAGGTTTGGTTTAGTGGAGAGAACATTGACCTGCGGTCTGAAAGGTCCCAGGTTCGATTCTGATCAAGGGCATGTGCCTTGGTTGTAGGCACATCCCTAGTGGGAAGTGTGCAGGAGGCAGCTGATCAATGTTTCTGACTCTATCTCCCTTCCTCTCTATAAAAAAATCAATAAAATATATATTTTTTTAAAAAAGAGATCATGATAACCTGGCCACTCAGTGTAGAGTCAGGTCTTATTTCTGCACGGGAATTCTGTTATAATAGTTGTGTCTGGACAGAGCTGACACCATTGTTGGTAATATCTAATTAGTCACCAAATCTGGTCAACTCTACCTCCAGAATATATCCCAAATCCATCCGCTTTGCATGAGCTTCACTCCTGCCACCCCTGGTCCTAATAATCATGGTCTCCCCTTTGGACTCTGGGAATAATTTCCCAACAGGTCTCCTTGCTCTCACCCTTTCTTGCCTAGAATCAGTTCTTCACAGTGTGTGTGGCCCACCATTTGGGAACCGAGGGGCTTCCTGTCTCATTTCTAATCAATCCAAAGTCCTTCCAGGCCTGTGTGATCCTGCCTCCAGCTGCTGGCTGACCCTGCCTCCTGCCCAGGCCCCTCATTGCCTGCACTTGCATTTATTCCCCTTACTCCAGGCCTTTCCCTCTTTGTAGAATGCTCTTCCCTGGACTTCTGCATCTTGACTCTGTCTCTTATTGTCACCCCTTCCAGTGACCCCATTGTTAACCTTATTCTACTTTATTTTTCTTTCTTTTCTCTGTCCTGCACCATGCTATATATGTAAATAGTGATTGTCAGTCTTTCCTACTGGAACAGAGGTCAGCAGACATTTTCTGTAAGGGTCCAGATAGTGAATACTCTAGACTTTGTGGGCCCTGCTGTCTCTGTCCTGACCACTCATCTCTGCCATCGTAGCCTGGAAGAGACTTAATGAATAGGCAAGTTCTACTGACTTTATTTACGGACACTGAGGTTTGAATTTCATATAATTTTCGTGTTTCATGAAATACTGTTCTTTTGGGGTTTTTTTTCCTCTACCACTTAAAAACATAAAAACCATTCTTAGCTCATGCATTAAATCAAGGCAAGTGGCAGGCTGGGTTTGGGCTGTAGACTGCCAGTCTCTGCTGAAAAACATAAGCTCCGCAAAGGCAAAGATTTTATTGTTAATTGTTGAGTCTCCAGTACCTGGCGTGGTGCCTGACTCATGTTAATAGTTGTTGAATGAAAGTGTATTCAGGGAATATAGAATTGGGTTATGGGGGCCTTTTTAGACTTAGAGTGAATATAGATCATTATGGTGGACTCTTGTCAATTAAAAGAATAAAAGCGCCATATTGTATTAAAAACATGTCCTTTATGCCTTGGCCAGTGTGCCTCAGTTGGCTGGAGCATCATCTCATGCACTGAACAATCGAGGGTTCCATTCCGGTCAGGGCGCATACCCGGGTTGCAGGTTTGATCCCCAGTCAGGGTGCTTAGAGGAGGCAACTGCCAGATGTTCCTTTCTCACATTGATTCATTCTCATTCTCTCTCTCTCCCACTGCCCTCTTTTTTTCCCTCCCTTCTTTCCCCTTCCCCCATCCCTCCATCCCTCTTCCTCTTTCCCTCTCTCCCTATCCCTTCCTATTTCTTTAAAAACCAATAAGAACATATCTTCAGGTGAGAATTGAAAAAACAACATGTCCTTTGTGCTTCAATATTGAGCGAAATGTTGGTTGTTCCCAGTGTTTTATTGTTACTCTTTAGGGAAATAAATTTCTCATGTGGTGTTTTTTGCAGGATGTGGCCTTGTTTGAGATGAATCACTCTGATTCAAAAGAAGGGGACAGTTCTGAAGAGAATTCACAGGACAGTTCCGATTCAGAGGACGAAGATGACAGCACCTCTTCTGAAGTCACCGTAGATAACATCAAGCTTCCTCATTCAGAAGATGGAAAAGGCAAGATAGAAGTCTTGGACAGTCCCGCCAGTAAAAAAAAGAAACAATGAAATAAATGATCCAAGAAGCAGGTGATCTCTGCCTGCCAATTCTGTGAAAAAGAATGTGGCTTGCCGGTTATTTGCATTTCAGGTAGATGGTGTTTTTATGTCACACTGGATGTGTTTTGTTTCTTGGAGAAACAGAAGCTGACTTTTAAGTAGTTGGAATAGGTAGCATTTGGGGATCTTCTAAGAGAAGTCAGCCTTTGATCTCATGCTGAAGAGGTACAGTTTAGAAAGCTTCACTATTTTGAGTGATGAGTGAATTTTTTGGCATCTTTTTTCTTCAGCTTAGACTTCAGACATATCAAGCTTATTTTATTTTTATTTTCTTACTGATTTTTTTTTTTTTTTTTATAGAAAGAGAGAGGAAGGGAAAGAGAAACATTAATTCGTTGTTCCCCTTATTTATGCACTCAGTGGTTGATTCTTATATGCGCCCTGACCCGGGATTGAACCAGCAACCTTGGGATATCAGGATGATGCTCTAACCAACAGCCACCTGGGTAGGCCTTCAGATTGATTTTTAATTAAAAATATGAATCATCTGTTCATTTAAAATTATCTCAGATGAAATAACCTAGGTGGATTATTTTGTTCTTATAACATCACATTTATTTGTTAGCATCAAAGTGAGGGAGAAATTTTTAAGAGAAATCCTTTTATAAAAAGAATTACCCAGATTTAGCTGCTCTCAGGCATATCTCTTATTTAAAAATATATTTGTTTCCAGTTTGAGCTGGAAAGCTGGTTCTTGTGGGTTTAATCACTGTTAGTACCTTTGCAGCCACTCAATGGCTATAAAGCTTACTGGTTGGGAAAATTTATGTTTTTTTTCTCTTTTTTCATAAAGCTAATTTTGTTTCTCAGCTACACAGTTACTCATGGTTTGAAACCTATCAAATGTAGAAACTAGGGACACCACAGGAAAGAACAGGGCACAGAATAAAAAATAAAAAAAGGTAACGGCTATTTTCTCATTCAAAGGCCAAAAACGGTCCGCTAAAGTTGACTTTCTGCTTCATTCTTGACCTTGTTGAACTGTTTCAGATTTCATCTGCCATGGAGATGGTTTTGCTGAGGATATGGATATTTTGTCCTCTAATGTTCTAGAGCTCTTTTTTATATATTTTTCTCTTATCCCTCACACTAGCCTTGTAAATACTCTAAAAATAATCTTCAAGGTTCTTTCTGGTATTTCCCATTGGAAACTAGAACGAGCTCTCCCAGACTGTGCCTCATGGATGCAGGAAGGAACTAACAGATGTGGAAATAAAACTTCTAAGCTGGAAAGGGTATTGTGCTATTCTTCATAGCACCAAACACACTGTGATGAATTATTAGTGTAAATACTTAAAAATTGTCTTTACCAGATAATTTATTATGCTACTAGTACATTGTGGGAAGAGTTCCATTTGCCTGGTTCACTACTTAGCCTGGTGCACGGTACACAGTAGGCACTGAATAAATCAATTAACAGGTATATGAGGACATTTTAAGCCAGGCAGGGGGATATGAAGGTGTAACTTTACGGAAATACATATCCAAGCAGAAATAGACCGAATGATCAGTAAAAGACTGGTCAGTCTAGAACTACGTAGTAATATGTGTAATTTAAATATTTTTCTCCTGCCATGGCTATTGCATATAATAGAACTCAGCTTCCTACAGTTGAGGAACTTAACTAAATTCAGGTCTTCTGGACATGTTTATGACATAGAAGAAAAAAGAAAAAAATTAACAATTACTATATGATACGGATGTCATTTTAAGCAAGTGTAAAATGTAATAGTCATTTAATGTACAATGTTAGGACTGGCTAATTTTAAACAAGGTTAGATTCTAGCCTCATAATGTATTAAGATAAAATTCTATATGGATTAAAGATTTAAATACAAAGAAATAAAATTATAGGGGTTTGATACTAAAATGGAGAATATTTAATAATGTAATTGGACAACAGCTATTTTAAAAAGCAGAACATTAAAAAGCCCAAAGTTAACAAAAGAAAGAGAAAGTTTATCCACATAAATATAAAAACCTAGTTGGCAAAGAAATTTAAAGGGCAAGGGACCAATTGGGAATAATATTTGCAACATAAGACAGAGTGAGTGTCATTAGTATAAACAAGGCTCTTACAAATGAGTTAAAAAAATTAATATCTCAATAGTGAGAAGACCATAGGATGTAAACAAGCAACACAAGTGTTCACATTTATCAAAGAAATGCCAATGAAACCAAGATTGTATTTCTTACCTCTCAGCAGATGAAACAACAGTACTTACTGAGCCCTTTCTGTGTGTCAGCCACTGTTTTTCTTTTTGTACTTTTAAGAGTTACCATCACTCATATGTATATAAGAATTTATTGAGTTGTACATTTAACATTCATGCACTTTATGTATGTTTTACCTTCATTGAAAAGCTGTTTTGTTTGTAAACAGTTTGCCTTACAGTCTATTGGAAAGTAAACCACTATTGTACTTCGGTTGGTCGGACCCTGTGCTCTCTGCCTGGTGCTGAGGGGAGAGACGGTGGCAGCCACTGGGAGAGCAGCGCTGTCCCTGCTGAGGCTGATGAAATGTTCTCTTCAAACTTGTGGGGTAGCGTGTTGTCTGTGGCTCTGTGACAGTTAGAAATCGCAAAATGCGGCGTAATGGTCTCTGCAACAAACATTTCATTCTGCATGAATCTGCCATCTGTTCTTACAACTTTCATCATGCGTCGAATATTATAAAACAATGCCTTGCAAAGTAGTTTGTGGTTTGTACTCTTGTGCTTGTATCCACTACTGTGGTAGGAAAGACAAGGACAAATGATGAGTCTCACTTTCATCTGTGTGCCCCTCAGTGCCTAGTATATATAGTGCCTTTCATTCGGTTGGAATGTACAATAAATGTTTATTAAACTATTTTCTCTCTCTTTGTGTTAATAAGTTATTCATCTTAAATATTAGTGGTTTACAAGCTTGGGGGTGGAAGGGCAGAGGAGGGAAGGATAAATATGATCGGTAGACTTTTCCCAAAAGTTTAATGTTGGAATCTTTGTGGTTGACTCCCATTCATCCATTCTGGAAAAGTCTTGGCAGTGATTGGTTTGGGTCTGGGTATGGGATGTGAACCTTCCCAATAAGGCATGAGCCAAGTCTTGTCAGTAGACTTTGGGAAGGGCAAGTATTTATCACTCCTAAAAAGGAGGCACAGGAGGAACTGGGTCCTTTCTGGAGAAAAGACTGGATACTTATTGCATATGGTTCCTGGGATTCCCATCTATTACCATAAATGGAGTCAACTCTTGAGGTACAGTCAGCACACGAAGGACAGCAGAGAGAAGAAGCAAGGACATCAAGTCACTACATTGCATAACTCTAGGTTTAACTGTTGCTGAATTTCTTGTTTTGAGATAAATTTTCTTATTAAAAAGAAAAAAGGCCACCACCTTATGAGATACTCGGCTAATATCCGTTCCTCCTATGAGAAAACTGGCATGGAGTTACTGAACAGATTTCCTAAAGCTTCCCAATAGGTACATTTCAGTTCAGTTACACGCCTAGCCATCATCAGCTTCTGGTCACTGTGCTGTGAACACAGGCTCTGGAGCCAGCTGGATCGGATCCCAGCCCAGCTACATCTCAGTTTCTCCATCTGTCAATGGGAAGAACAGTATCCTTTAATAAGAAATTAATGAGTTAATAGATATATGCTGAGAACAGTAAATGTATGCTATAGGAAGGATACATAATGAGAGCAAAACTGGGGAAACTTGGTAAGATTAAAGATTCCTATGTCCTTTGACTCAAGAATTCCATTCCTAGGAATTTATCCAATTAAATAAGTATGGCTTTGTTCACAAATTTCTATATAGGACTTGTGATGTTTAAAAGAGCAAAAAGCAAACATACTAGTAAATAACAATAGAGAGCATTAGTATAAACAAGATAAAGCCACTAAACATGCAGAGGAACATTTATTGGCATAGAAAGATGCTTACAGATTGTTAATTGAAAAAGGCAACAAAGTGATGTACACTTATATTGATTCTTTAAAACAGTATATGCCTAGAAAAAGTCTGGAAAATCTCATGATATCTGGTTACTTCTCTGTGTGGATAGTTTATGGTGAGTCTTACCTTCCTGTTTTACATATCCTATATAATAAAGAGGTAATATGTATCATGCCCTCACATCAGAAGATGGCTGCCCCCACATTGTCACAGGATAGCCAATAGGGGAAGGCAGTTGGGGATGATCAGGCCAGCAGGGGAGCAGTCAGGGGGCTATCAGGCTGGCAAGCAGAGTGCTTAGGGGCAATCAGGCAGACAGGCAGGCAAGTGGTTAGGAGCCAGCAGTCCTGGATTGTGAGAAGGATGTCCGACTGCTGGTTTAGGCCCGATCCCAGTCATACATCCCCAGAGGGGTTCCAGATTGGAGAGGGTGCAGGCTGGACTGAGGGACAACCCTCACCCCCAGTGCATGAATTTCATGCACCGGGCCTCTAGTTTTTACATAATTCGGTATTATTTAATTATTTAAAAAATCCACTTGGCTATTACTTGCAAAGTAGTAATAATAATAATCCACCCTATCCATAATGTCTCATGGCTGATGATATTCTGGTCCAGGTTTCCCCTTAAAAGCTATTATTTTTTTGGAAGGTGGTATGGGGGAACCAAATTTGGTTCCTCACCCTGTCTCTACCTACTTCCACAAAAGCTCTTGTAGATAATGTCCATTCTGCTTAGTTTCTTTTAGTTTTGTCTTTTAAATATATTTTTATTGACTTCAGAAAGGAAGGGAGAGGGAGAGAGAGATAGAAACATCAGTGATGAGAGAGAATCATTGATTGGCTGTCTCCTACTGGGGATTGAGCTGGCAACCTGGGCACATGCCCTGACCAGGAATCAAACCGTGACCTTCTGGTTCATTGGTTGACTGATGCTTAATCACTGAGCCACTCCGGCTGAGTTAGTTTTTTAGTTTGACATTTGAATATGCCTACCGTTCAGTACCCAGGCCTTGATGTAGGCAGTGGAATAAAAGCTACATCAGCTTGGTTAAGACTACTGGCTCCATGCTCAAGTGCCTGCTCTTCCACTTAATAACTGTGATTTGGGCAGGTTTCTTAACCGCTTTCATTTGAAAGCAAATATTTATTGAGCTTCTCCTACATAGTAGGCATTAGAGATGCAGCATTGAACAAAAGAAGCACCTGTTCATGAGGCTTACATTCTAATCGGGGAAGATCGGTGATAAAATAAATCAGGTTATGATAAATTTAGGAAAATAACACAAGATGAGGAGAATAAAGAATGACAGGGCAGATGAGGTATGAATGTGGATACACAGGTACTAGAAAGAGTAGTCAAGAGGGGGTGTTCATATCTGGTTAGGAAGGCAAATAATTTTAGCAACAAGTGGCAAATATCTCTACTGATGTGATATTTGAGGAGAGACCTAAAGAAAGTAAGGCAGCAGCCAGGAGATGGTGTGTGGGGAAAGAGTTTCAGGAAGAGGCAGTGGACTGCTGGTGCTGGCTTACACTTGATCTGATCACATGCATCTCTTCCCAAACTTGTGTTCAGTGAAGTCAATTTGATGGCTTGAAATCAGCCTTGATGAGAACATTTATACCCAGAAATCAGCAATTACTAAGAATTCCCCCCCTATGAGCCATTTGTTAAATATTTACCAGCACAAAGGGAGATGGAGCAGTAAGTGCAAAGGCCCTGAGGCACGAGTGTTCCTGGTGTGTTTGAGGAGCATCAGGGCAACCAGGATAGCTAGACAGAATGAGAGGGAAGTGGTTAGGTGAGGTCAGAGGTAGCCAGGACTTCATAAGCCATGGAAGTACACTGGACTTCATTCTAAGCAAAATGGAGGCCATCAGAAGTTTTATTTTTTTATTTTAAAATACATTTTAAAATATATTTTATTGATTTTTTTTACAGTGAGGAGTAGAGAGTTAGAAATATCGATCAGCTGCCTCCTGCACACCTCCTACTGGGGATGTGCCCGCAACCAAGGTACATGCCCTTGACCAGAATCGAACCCGGGATCCTTCAGTCCGCAGGCCGATGCTGTATCCACTGAGCCAAACCCGCCAGGGCTATTGATTTTTTTTACAGAGAAGAAGGAAGAGAGATAGAGAGTTAGAAACATCAATCAGCTGCCTCCTACACACTCTCCACTGGGGATGTGCCCACAACCAAGTTACATGCCCTTGACCAGAATCAAATCTGGGAACCTTCAGCCCGCAGGCTGACGCTTCCACTGAGCCAAACCGGTTAGGGCAGCCATCGGAAGTTTCAAACGAAGGCATGACACCATCTGACGTATGCTCTGAACCAAACCACACAGGGAGGAATCAGGAAGACTAATTGGGAGGCCTCAGCAGTAAGTTAGATAAAAGAAGATGATAGCTTGGTAGTGGTAGAGGCAGTAAGAAGAGCATCGCAATTTATTCACTTTTTCAGATATTTTAAAGGTTAAGTAAGATAACATTTAAAAAGCTTAACATTGGCCTAGCACACAGAAGGCCAGCAATAGATGATAGCTGTTTTATTATTATTATTGTTGTTGTTGTTGTTGTTGTTATTATTATTATTTAAAAAAATATTTTTATTGATTTCAGGGAAGAAGGGAGAGGGAGAGATAGAAACATCAGTAATGAGAGGGAATCATTGTTCGGCTGCCTCCTGCATGCCCCTCACTGGGAATTAACTCTACAAATGGGATATGTGCCCTATTGGGAAATCAAACCTTGACCTACTGGTTCATAGGTTGACACTCAACCACTGAGCCACGCTGGCTGGGCTGTTGTTATTATTATTGACAGAATGCCATCCTGGAGTGAGGAGGGGGATGTTCATATCTGGTTAGGAAGGCAAATAATTTTAGCAACAAGTGGTAAGTACTACTAGTATGTTCCAGACAAGTGGGAGGAAAGAGGAGAGACACTTGGGCCACGCTGGGGGTAGGAAGGCAGGGAGGCTGTTTAAGAGGGCGGCTTTCGCAAGGGCCCGGGGCAAGGGAGTCAGAAGAAATGTACAACTGCTTAAAGTGTCTACACCTCCCTCGTTCGGTGACAAACAGATCTCAGCTTTATCCTTTAGCAAACTAATCAGTGATCTGAAGGAACTGCGATAACTTAATTACTCGGTGTGTTAATTAAATCACCCAGTAGGCTGTGGATCATTAGGTTCCGACTCATATTCACCGGCAATTTTATGAGTTTCGTGGAGCTTTTAATTCTGCTCAACAGTCAGATTTAAAAACTCCAAGCCGGTAAGAACTTTAGAACTCGCTGTGAAAAAAGAAGTTTTTAATCTGAGGCCCAAGCATGCAACCCCGTGAGGACATTTGCAGAATTATGTGTGTGCGGTGAACTTGGGAAGCAGAAGTGAAACAGAGGGGTTCCATTTCTATCAGATTCTCAAGGAAGTTTATGGCCCAAAGAAGATGAACAACACTGCTACTGAGAGTCACGTTCGAAGGTAGAACGGGCATGTTTTGGTTTGCCATCTCATCTATCATGAAAATATTTGGTCACATGATATTTTAAATCATATGAAAGCAGTCCAAACACTGCATTTGAACGTGGTTCCTTTATAATCAGGCCTTTGTCATTTACTCAAATATGAACCCTGAGAACATTCATTCCAACCGAGAACTTGAGCGGTGCTAAGCCCAGATGGTAAATGAGCTCCATGTAATATATAACAAGTGCTTTTAGACAAGATTCGCTCTGTTGACCATGCCTGGCTCACCTGATATTCTTCCTTTGGAGTGCTTTCGTCTTTGATTTTTTTGTATTGTGGCTTATTGATTATTGATTTCCTGCAGTCCCCTGATGGTAGGCTGCCGGAGTGTTCATAGTAACAACTATTCCCCAAGGCAGTGGTTCTCAACCTGTGGGTCGCGACCCTTTTGGGGGTCGAACGACCCTTTCACAGGGGTCGCCTAAGACCATGGGAAAATGCAGATATTTACATCACGATGCATCACAGTAGCAAAATGTCATGGTTGGGGGTCACCACCATATGAGGAAGTGTATGCAAGGGTCTCGGCCTTAGGAAGGTTGAGAACCACTGCCCTAAGGGCTTCTTCAAAGCCAGTGTCATTGCAGACATTTTACTTTAAAAGGAGGAATAACAGAAGTGAATTTCTCTGAAAATCATCTAGTCAGACAAGAATGGTGATCGTTTACCCACCTATTTATTTTTGTCTGACAACAGACGATGACCTCTATGAGTAATGTGTGAGTTGTATTAATTCCCGCTTCTTGAGCACAGACTACGGCCCAAACACCTTGTTAAGTATATTATGTGGATGATTTCATGGGGTCCCTCCAACGCCTGAGGAGACAGGGACTTTACCCATTTTATAGATTCCAGACCTAGCCTCTGAGTGAGACAGTCACTCACTTGCCCCAGATCACACAGGCAGTGAGCAGCAAAACCAGTAAATAGAAAATGGAAAAGCAGGTGTCCTCTGAAGGATGGCTGAGCTGCAGAAAGGAGAGCACCCTTTTCCCTGGGCCCTGGTTATTTTTCATCTGTGGCATTGCCCAGTCTGCTGTATCAGGCACCGTGTCATGGATGAGAGAAAGAGTATAGGAGCCAGTGATTGCTGAAAAGGGTTGTAGGCAAATGAGTTAATCCACCTACTTTAATATATCTCCATATATTGATTAAACAGCAATGGTGGAAACAGTTAACTTTTATTGAGTATTTACCATGACAAAGCACAGGGAGAGGTGCTTTACTTCTAGTATTGCATTGAGTCTTCATCACAAAGCTCCTGCCACAGGCATTACTCCACCCATTTCACAGATAAGGAAGCGGAGGCTCAGAGAAGTAGCATAAGTTTTCCAAAGTCACATGGCTAGTAAAATGGTATGATAGGAACCGAGATTGGTCTCCAAAAGCTTTACACAATAGTGGTGGGTAAAAGTAGGTTTACGGTTGTGACTATGCAAAAGTTATTCCTGTATTATTATTTATTACTTATTGTATTGAAGCATCCATCTTATATAAAAACTGCTGTTTGAAATTTTAACCCTGCTGTTTGGCTTCTGTAAATGTTTGATTGCCTAAATAATAAGGAAAATGAGACTACTCTTACTCCAGAGAGGTCATTAAACCTTCCCTGGACAAAATGATCAGTGCTGGCACCAGGCCAGGCCTTTGGTTGAGATCTCAAGGGCTCAGCATGTAGGGGCTCTTTAAGAACTTGCAAAAGGGATGGGAAACATCCCATATTTGGGAGACAAAGAAGGTAAAAACATATAAGTAGGGAAAATTCCTCCCTGTTGGGACCCAGAATTTGAGAGACATTTTCCTTTGGACCACATGTAATAAATGTAATTCCAAACTCTCCGAGCATTGCTTGATTTATTCTGGTTCTCTGTAACAGTATTATTTATTTGCATTACAACTATAAAACTTCTTTTGCCCACACCTATGTATCATATCGTAAAATTTACTTTAAAGGCTACTGACAGGTTCAAATCCCAAATAAGCACTCCCCACACCCAGAAAAAAAAAAAAGCTATTGATTAGAATTTAAACTATTTGGGATCAGAGATCATGTCATTACATTTTGTATAATCCTCAGAACATACTATAGCACCTTGTACCCAGTAGGTACTCAAAAACTGTTTGTGGGTTGCTCACCCATCACAGGGGATTGAAAAATAGGACATCAAAGGCACAAAAATATATCTTATTTCAAAATATGAAAAAATAAGATATACGAGTAGAAGGTGTATAGCTCAGGCACAGGTGTAGTGCTTAGATGTGTGGCCTGATGGTCTTCATGGCCCACGTGTGATTTTTTTGGCTCGTGGCTGCCACCTCCTTCTTCGGCACACCCAGCCCTCTTCTGCAGGTCGAGAATGGAGGGGCCGTGCTGTCTGCTGAGGGTTTCCTGACGTGGCATTGCTCTAATATTCCAGCGTCACCGTCTTGGTTTTGAGGTATTCGTTTAGCGCTTCCTCACCTAGGGAAGAGAAAAACTGTTGGTGGACAGTGTTCCTAGGTGGCTGTGGTGTCACAGACTTTCGGACACAGGTGTGGGTCTTAGGTCACTAAGCAAATAGAATGTGGCCCAGACCAGGGTTTCTCAAACATTAAAATTCATGTGAATCACCTGATGATCCTGTGAAACTACAGGTTCTCATTCAATTAAAAACAGTGTAGGCCCCACCATTACATTTACTGTGTATCTCTCTTAAAAAAAAAGTTTTTTTAATTAAAAATATTTTTTTCAATTACAGTTTACATTTTCTATATTGTATTAGTTTCAGATGTACAGCATAGTGGTTAGACAACCATACACTTTACAAGGCGCTCCCCCTCCTGATATTTCCAGTTACCCACCTGGCACTGTACATACTTATCGCAATATTATTAACTACTAGAGGCCCAGTGCACGAAATTCATGCACTCAGGGGTGGGGGGCGGGGGAGTCCCTCAGCCCGGCCTGCACCCACTTGCAGTGCAGGAGTTCCCACCCCCCCATTGATAGCCCTACAGAGGGAGGCCCCGCCCACCCACCACAGCGCCACAGGCCAGGTAGCATGAGCCTCCTCTTTGGAGCTATGGATCGCAAAGCCTCTTCCAGCCTCCCCTTACCCCCATTGATTGCCCCACCAGCCAGAGGCCTGGGCCTCCCTCTTCGGGGCAATCATGGATTGATGGCAGAGCCCCTTCCTGTCCCCCCACTCCTTTATCTTCCCCCCACCAACCAATTGCATTGCATCTGCCTTAGCTGACCTGGCACCAGTGTGTGTCATTGTGATTATAGATATTCCGTGTTTTGTACTTTACACGCCCGTGACTGTTTGGTAACTACCAACCTGTACTTCTCGATCCCTTCACCTTTTTCATCTCGTCCCTCGCCCTTCCCCACTCTGGCAGCCATCATTCTGGTCTCCATATGGATGAGCCTGTTTCTGGTGTTTGTTTATGTATACTGTTATTTAGATTCCACATATAAGTAAATCATATGGTATGTGTCTTTCTCTGACTGACTTATTTCACTCAGCACATACCGTGTCTCTTGATTTTATCCCTTTTTCTCATGCTTGCTTTAATCTTGTGTTGTTTTCGAAATTTAATGTAGCCTAGGTCAGTGGTCGGCAAACTGTGGCTCTGTTGACAAATGAGTTTGCCAACTACTGGCCTGGTGTCCAGTGTTTGTAAAGTCTACAGTGGCGCACACTGATGCTCTAGACCCGAAAAATCCCTCCTCACTCACTCACTCACTGACCTCCGGAGCAACTGCCAGTCCTGCAAGCTCCATTTATGGGAGGTGCCCTTACAGGTGAATCATTTTTTACCTCTTTTTAAAAAATATACATTTTATTAATTTTCTACAGAGAGGAAGGGAGCGGGATAGAGTTAGAAACATCAATGAGAGAGAAACATGGATCAGCTGCCTCCTGCACAACCCCTACTGGGGATGCACCCGAAACCAAGGTACATTCCTCCCGACTGGAATCAAACCCAGGACCCTTCAGTTTGCAGGCCGACTCTCTATCCACTGAGCCAAACCGGTTACAGCCATTTTTTATCCCTTATAACCATATTTCACTGTATCTTTCTTATGTTTACATATGTTTGGATGCATCAATACTTATCATTGTGTTACGATTGTCTCCAGTCTTCAGTACGAATCGTATTTTAAAGATAAGGAAAACGCAGTTTTCCTGATTTATGTAGCATCTTAGGAACAGAGAAAGCCATATCCAGGCAAAAAATAAATAGATCTTGCTTTCTGTTCCCACTCTGAGCTAGACAACCATCAGCTTCTAGCCGTTAAAGGGCGTGAATGCCACAGGCGAAGCTAATGAGTGCGCGATTCTGACAGCTGAGCTAAAACAAGGGGTGTAACCTTCCATTAGAATCACCTGGGGGAGCTTTTAAAACTCCTGATCCAGGTCGCACCCCAGAGCAATTATATCAGCATCTTTGTATTTTTTAAAGCTCCCTGGTGATTCTAATCCAATGTGCCCCTGGGAACCACTTGCTAAAGGAGTTTAAAATTGGGAGAGGGAGAAACTATTAGGCAAATTATGGTGTTTTATAATAAAGCAGAGACCTGAAGCTGGGCCATTATACCCTACCAAAAGACAGTGGACAGCTTCCTTGCTTCATAATAGCATTCTCTCTAAGAAAATCTCCCACTGTGATTTGCATGCAGGGATGAAAGCTGGATTAAAGATACGAATTAAAAAAAAAAAAAAAGACTTTCTACCTCAATGGCATTTAAAACGAGAGCTACGTTTATGGCTGCAAATTCATTACCCAAAGTCACCAAGAGAAAAATGTAAAAACACCCCAAATTAACCAAACTTATATTAGTGGACTCTAACGTCAGTAAGTCACAAAGAGTTCCGTTTTTGGAATAACGTGCTAGACTGACGGGGGAGAGTGAGAACAGGGGCTCCATAGCCAGATTGCTTGGCTTCGACTTCTCTGCCGGTGGCTGGCTGTGTGATTTTGAGCAAGTTACCTAACCTCTCTGAGCCCCTATTTTCCTCATCTCCATTAAATAAAGATGACAAATGGCACCTGTCTCCCAGGGCTATTGTGAGATTACTCATGCAGGTAAAGTAGTTAGAACAGGGCCTGGTTTCGTGTTCAAAGGAAGCTACTACTTAAATGAGACGCTGTCACTGCCCCTAATGAATTATATTTTGGGCTCTCTACAAACTCAAATCCAAATTCCCGGATGCCCAGATCACCCTGCCCGTTGCCACGTTGACTCTGAAAGCTTGCCAAGCCGCTCAGCCACAGGATTTATTCTCGGAGACAGCTGGTTATCGCCCTGTATCCATTTCTCCTGTCCTGGTTCCGATGAACACTAAACCGAATTCATGCTGACTGTCAAGTAAAAATCAAAAACCAAAAAAAAATGAATCTATCTTAGTCAAAAGATACTGTCAGAGCTTCTTTTCCCTTTCATCGTTAATCTTTTTTTAAAAAGGAAACACTTCCCCACACTATTTGTGTACCTTTTTGTTTGTTCAAAAGAAAGTTTAGTATTTTTAAAAAAAACGTAGTTGTCCTAGCGGTTTGGGTCAGCGGCTAGAGCATTGGCCTACGGACTGAAGGGTCCCGGGTTTGATCCTGGTCAAGGACACGAACCTCAGTGGCAGGCTCAAGCCCCAGCCAACGTTGGGGTGCATGTGGGAGGTAATTATTAGATGTGTCTCTTTCTCTCTGCCCCTTGCCCTCCCTTCCGCTCTCTAAAAAAATAAATCAATGGGAAAAATAGCCACGGGTGAGGATTAATAAAACAATCACAAAAATAAACAAACAAATGAACGTCTTAGAGCTCTGTACACCCAGAATGCCTTTCAAACAGTACTTGGGCCCTCACTGGTTTGGTTGAAGGGTCTGGGATTCAATTCTGGTCAAGGGCACCCATGTTGGTTGCATGCTCAATCCCCAACCCCAATCCCCAAACATGTCACATGGATGTTTTGCCTTCTCTGTCTCTCCCCCCTTCCTTCCATCCTCTCTAAACGTCAATGGAAGAACATCGCAGGGGAGGGTTAGCAGCAGCAAGAAGGCACACAGTGCCAGTGCGTGGATGCTGCAGGGAGCGCGCCGCGGACCGGTGTGGAAACCAAATGGAAAAATGAAACGCACCTAAGTCCTTGCCGAAGCCCGACTGCTTCACGCCGCCGAAGGGGGCGGCCACGTCCGTCTTGTTGTAGGTGTTGACGAACACGGTGCCCGCCTCCAGCCTCTCGCTCGCGTACATGGCTTTGCGGATGTCTCTGGTGAAGACGCCCGAGGCCAAGCCGTACTCCGTGGCATTGGCGCGCTGCAACACGCCGTCCATGTCCCTGCGGGACGGGCCAGGAAGACGGAAACCTCATTAAATGCGGGGCACAGCCCTCCCGACGGCGTTCTAACATGTGCCCTCCGTGCTAGGAACTGGCACACGTCATTCACTGCTGACCTGCTCACTGTACGTTTTTACAGGTGAAACTGTCCAGGCGTTTGTCAAAAGAAAACCCAGTGAAATATTACAACGCCTGTATTACATTTTCATACGTGTCATACGGCACCGTTTAAACTCTGATCTGAAGTCATCATTTCTTAAATATATATATATATGTGTGTATATATATATATGTATGTATATATACATACATATATATATATACACACACACATACACACATATACATACACACACACACACCACACACACACACCATATTTTCTGGCATATAAGATGACTGAGCTTAGTAGATGACCCCCAACTTTTCCAGTTAAAGTATAGAGTTTGGGATCTACTCGTCCTATAAGATGACACCTGGCATATAAGACGACCCCCAACTTTTGAGAAGATTTGCCTGGGTTAAAAAGTCATCTTATACACCTGAAAATATGGTGTGTGTGTGTGTGTGTGTGTGTGTGTGTGTGTGTATTTATTTATTTATTTATGTACCTATGTGTATATATATGTATGTATATACTTATATATATGTGTGTGTATATATATAATTGATTTCAGAGAGGAAGGGAGAGGCAGAGAGAGAGAGAGAAACACCAATGATGAGAGAGAATCATTGATAGGCTGCCTCCTGCACGCCTCACACTGGGGATCGAGTCCACAACCCAAGCATGTGCCTGGCCGGGAATTGAACCATGACATCCTGGTTCATAGGTCAATGCTGGTGCACCACACCGGCCAGGCTAAAGTCATCTTTTCAGTTTTCTTCGTTGGTTCTCCTTTATGCCTTTTCATTCCCTCTCCTCTCCCCTGAGTCCCACTTCTAGGCATATTCTCAGAGTAACCCCTATTTCCCTCCATCGCTTCTGGCTCATTCAGGGTTTCACCCCGAAGCTTCCCAGTGCCCACCCTTGCAACACTGAGGCATAGAAGGTAGCAACGCAATGGGAGGGCTCCCCCAGAGTGCCTGGGGGACCCTGGACAAGTGACCTCATCTCCCCATGTTTCCATTTATTTTTGTGGAACTGGAAATAATGATGATAGCACCTGTCTTATTGTTGTGAGGATTAAAATGAGCTAATAGTGCCTGGAACTTAGTAAATGCTCAATAAAAATTGGCTATAATGCCCAGGCCAGTGTAGCTCAGTTAGTTGGAGCATCATCCCTAAGATTGCAAGTTTGATACCCCCCGCCTCTCTTTCTTTCTCTCTCTCTCTCTCCAGGAAACACATCATGTTCCTCCAACTAAGGATTTCGAATGAGTTCTTCGTGTCATTAGCTTCACCTCCTAACTAGACTGGAAGCTTCCAGAGGGCAGGGATAATATATTTTTCCTTTTTACACGTGATGTTGCATCAGCAAATGAGAGGGAATTCAGTGACTGTGTTAATTCAGCAAAAGGAGAGTCAAATCACCCCTTAAATCCATCTCCTGCTGGCCCTGCCACTCGTCTCAGGATGCATCACTTCCAACCTGCCTGCCTTAGTGCCTCGCCTTTCTGAGATCATCTTTCCTAATGCCTAGAAAGGCACAAATTCTCCACAATATGGTGAGTAGACGCAAGCCAAGTATGCCATCCGGTGCTCCGGCAGAGAATCAGAATCTCTTCCAAAGCTGGTGGGGAACGGAGTTGTGCTGACTTTTTTAAGAGACGGCGAAGGCTTTAATGTGGAGCCTGCTGAAGGTCTTTTCAAAGGGAATCTTGACTGCATGGAAGTTTAAACTCACAGGAGAAATCTGGAACCTAACTTGGAGTGCACCGAGGCTCTGCTAACACACTCACACTCCTTCATGCATTGCACGTGGTAGGGACCCACATATCTATAGCCTGGACTGAAGCTTCAGCCACTGCTTGTGTGGACGATTGAGATTATATAGTTTTAGAGTACCGTATTTTCCCGCGTATAAGACGACCCCCAACTTTTCCAGTTAAAATATAGAATTTGGGATATACTCGCCCTATAAGACAACACCCAGTGTATAAGACGACCCCCGACTTTTGAGAAGATTTTCCTGGGTTAAAAAGTCGTCTTATATGCCAGAAAATATGGTATATCTTGCTAACATCTAGAATAATAGCATGGGTAACAGTGGTTAATGCACCAATAACAAACACTTCACTTATTTAACCCAAAAGTTAGATACTATTAACAACCAAATTTTGCAAAAAAAATAAAATAAAAATAAAAAAGAAAGAAACTGAGGCACAGAGTGATTAAATAACTGGCCCACGCCCACAGAGGTAGTCAGGTGTGAGGCCACCGAACAGACGCTGCCCATTGTACAATCCTGCCCTTGGCCTTCTGTGATTAGTTGCTCATACCCTGGTCTGACTGCCATTAGATGGTAGGCTCCTTGAGGAGAGGAACCGTGACTTATTGACGTCTATGTCTCCAAAACATGGCTTCCTCTATCTGCCTGTTTAACTCAAGGCCTATCTGTGGCGGAGCTTCTAACGAGAGGAAGCCTTGAATCCCTTTGTCAACGTTTACTGACTATAGCTTAGTGTCCCCCAAAGTCTTTTACGATGTCTATTAAAGACCAAGAAGGTGGGGGGTTGGGAGGGGAGGGGCAATGGGGAGATATGTATACATGTAACACAATAAAAAAAATTTAAAATAAATTTTGTTTTACAGAAAAAAAAAAAGACAAAGAAGGTCTTCTGAACTTTATATTCTGTTTCTTTCCACCTTATCATTGGTTGAAGGAAATCTCAAGTTAGAATTCAGAAGAATTTTGTGGCGTATGAGTCTGTGGTATTAATTATTCTTATAGGAGCTCAGTCACCATAGAGCCTTCTATGGTAAATTTCACGTGCTCTAACAAATCAGGATACCATTTACAGTTGATTAAATGGTGATTGTGGCTATTTCTATAAGAAGGTAAGTATTGGGCTTTTGGGGGGCAAAATACCCTAGGAAGGCAGCAGTCCTTTTGGGACAAAATCAGATTTCACAGATGCTGCCTTCCCTAGGAATGTAAATGTGAAAACTGGTTCAGTTATTCTCAGAGACATTTGTTCCAGAGACATTTCAAGTGTCATCTGTAGAAAAATGAAAATTTAGTCAGCTAAAATCCCATATCGGCATTAATTTAGGAAGCAGAAGTATATTTCATTCAAAAATAGTTAACCCTCTCTTCTCAGTATTTAAGTCAACTATTCTTATAGGAGAGGATTCCATGTTCATGGATTTTTTTTTTTATGCTCTGTATATAGCTCAATGGCAGAAAAATCATCATAATAATAATAAAATAAAAAACCCACAATGTATATACAGTGGTACCTCGAGATACGAGTGCCCTAACATATGAGATTTTTGAGATATGAGCCGTCGAGCGAGCGATTTTTGCTTTGAAATACGAGCAACATTTGAGATAGGAGTAATTGCGCGGATCGGCCGGCTACATACGACCCACCAGTTTACCTCGACTCGAGCGTCTCATAGTTTCCCACGCCTCAAGTTTACGGAACGAATCAAACTCGTATCTCGAGGTACCACTGTAGTCAAAACTGGTTAAATTGTGCCCGGAGAACATACCCATTTGGGAATTTAGAAATGACCATAATAGGCCCAAAGGATTCCTCTTTGGCCAGGGACATGTGGTCTTCCACGTCTGTGAACACAGTGGGCTCCATAAAAAAGCCTGTTTGAAAAACAGCGGAAGAGAACGTCACTTATAGGTGAATCTTCAACGAACAGTTCTTATTTAATTACATTACACATCTTCTTCTTCCTTTGGGTCAGTAAAACCAAGGAAACTTTCATTTTCCTACTTGGCATTAGCATTCCTGGGTTCTTACATTTATTTCAAACATGTAAAAATAGACAATATAGTATCATTTTTCACTTGCTGAAATATCTTAGAGGAAATTCCCGAGATTACAACTTGGACCTCCAAGTATTTCAGTACAAATTTTAAAAATAAGGACATTTTCTTACACACTGCATAATACATTGACATGCCTAATAAGTTTATGCTAATTTCTTATTCATCATTGTCACTTCAATTTCTGATTGTCTGGAGAGGTCTTGTTACAGTTGACCTGTTCAATGCAGGGTTTAAATAAATTCCACACATTGGGTATTAGGTTGTTAGATCTCTTGTGTCTTTTAATCTAGAATGTTTCTGCTTTATCCCTGCCCTTTGTTGTTCTTTTTAAAAATATATATTTTATTGATTTTTTTACAGAGAGGAAAGGAGAGAGAGCTAGAAACATCAATGAGAGAGAAATATCAACCAGCTGCCTCCTGCACACCCCCTGCTGGGGATGTGCCCGAAACCAAGGTATATGCTCCTGATCAGAATCGAATCCAGGACCCTTGAGTCCACAAGCTGACACTCTATCCATTGAGCCAAACCAGTTAGGGCCTTGCCCTTTATTTTTCATGCCATTGATGTGTTAAACAGACCCAGTCACTTGCTCTATAAAATACTTTGCATTCTAGATTTGGCATTACTTCCTTGGGATGATATTTAATTTATTTTTCTATCCCCTGTATTTCACGTAAATGGAAAATTTGACCTACAGGCATGGTTTGGTTCCAGTTAGACATTTTGGACAAGAATACTTGAAGGTGGTGATGCCCATTGCATCTGGTAGGAGACACAGCGTATCCAGTCACCCCGCTCTCCCTGCTGCTCAGAGTGACCAGCGGTTCTAAGTAGTGACAACCTGACCCCTCCATTAGAAAGCTGTGCTTTTCTCCTCCTGCTGGCAAGCAATCTTGAGGGTGATACTTTGCTCAGGTCCCCATCAACATTTTACCTAATAACTTTAGCCTCTCTGATGACCATTGCCTGAATCAATGATTTCTTTCAATTAAGGAGTGCACATTGGTGATTTATATATTTATTTTTGTTAATCCTCACCGAGATTATTTTTTTCCCATTGATTTGTAGAGGGACTGGAAGGGAGGGAGAGAGGGAGAGAGAGAGAAACATGGATGGGAGAGAGACACATCTATTGGTTGCCTCCTGAACTCACCCCGACTGGGGCCAGGGATTGAACCTGCAACCCAGGTACATATGTTCCCTTGATTGGGAATCAAACCTGCGACTCTTCAGTGCAGGGGTGAGAAAGGGGATGGAAATGGTGTTGGGTGAAGGGGGGTTTGTGGAAGAATGCCCTAACCACTGAGTACACCAGCCAGTAAATTTTTAAATTCTATTATATTTTTCTAGATTATTATTTTTTTAATATATTTTATTGATTTTTTTACAGGAAGGAAGGGAGAGGGAGAGCAAGTTAGAAACATCGATGAGAGAGATACACCGATCAGCTGCCTCCTGCATGCCCCCTACTGGGGATGTCCCTGCAACAAAATATATGTCCTTGACTGGAATTGAATCCAGGACCCTTCAGTCTGTAGGCTGATGCTCTATCCACTGAGCCACACCAATTAGGGCTATTTTTCTAGATTATTTAGCAGGGATCTTTTTTGCAAAATAAAAAAGTTCTTTATCACCTACTCAGTTATCCAGAAATTCAGTTCATACAGGAAACACATGGTAAATGTTGAATTTTTCCCCCTTGTGACTACCAATTTTCAGAGCAGGGTGTTGGCACACAATCTACCTACAGGAGTAAAAACTGAGTTTTTGCAGTTGTTTGTCTTTTTCTTGTTTTGGGTATCATAACAGTGAGCCATTTGTGTTTCCATAACAAGTGCTGCTTTAGACAAGAGAAACGACTCATTCCCTAGCTCTGCCGGCTAAGATGACACATCTCACAGTACCAGGAGGAAAGATCAGCAGCTGAGACCAGTTTGGCTCAGTGGATAGAGCGTTGGTCTGAGGACTGAAAGGTCCCAGGTTCGATTCTGGTCAAGGGCATATACCTTGGTTGTGGGCACATCTCCAGTAGAGGGCGTGCAGGAGGCAGCTGATTGATGTCTCTCTCTCATCAATGTTTCTAACTCTCTATCCCTCTCCCTTCCTCTCTATAAAAATCAATAAAATATATTTAAAAAGAAAGAAAAAAAAGGCCAACAGCTCTTGAGCAATACAGACACCCATTACCCTTGCGAACTGTACCGCTAAGGGCCCATCCTATCTATTTCATGAGTGGATTTTCCCAGCCTCGTATGGCAGGATGTGCCCATTCCATCCCATTTTACATGGGAGATTCAGAAAAACTGTTTCTCTGCCACAGCTTTTAAGTGGCCAAGCAGGAGCTAAACATGAATCCTCCTGACTTTTGAGGCAAGACGGTGCTGCCGTAAAAGCTGTCACCATCTACGTGAACTTCGGAGGCGATCTTACCTGGCCTGGGAACCTGCCTTCCCCCGTACACCAGCGTGGCCCCCTCTTTCACTCCTGCTTCACAGTATTGAAGAAGCTTTTCCAGATGGGCTTTGTGATTCTGCGGCCCGTGATCCGTAGATCTGTCCAGCGGATCACCAATTTTCATCTTTTTAATTTCTTCTACCTGCATGTCACCCAGTTCGCAAAACACAATTGACTGTTAGTAATGATAATGGTACCCTTGACTGAGCTTCTACCATGTGGTGGGTGTCGCACTAAGCTGTTACAAGATTTGCCATTGGAACTGGCGAGCATTACGCTAAGTGAAATAAGCCAGTCAGAGGAAGAGAAGTATCACATGATCTCACTCATTTATGGAATATAATGAACAACATAAACTGATGAACAAAACAGTTCCAGAGACAGAGAAACATCAATCAGACCATCAAATCTCGGAGGGAAGGTAGAGGAGGGTGGGGGTAAGGGAGAGAGATCAACCAAAGGACTTGTATGCATGCATATGGGCCTCACCAATGGACACAGACAACAGGGGGGTGAGGGCATGAGTGGGGGGGATGGGGACTAAGGGAGGAATAAGGACACATATGTAACACCTTAATCAATAAAGAAATTAAAAAATAATTTAAAAAATAAAAATAAAAGATTTGAAGATTTTCATCTTCAAATCAGTATTAGAAATGGGTATTTATTTTTTCATCTCACAGCTGAAGAAGCTGAGACTTAGGGAAGTTAAGTGACTTGCCCAAGGACACACAACCACCGAATACTATAGTTTGTTAAGCTCTAAACTACTGCGTTTTAACAGAACATAGCTACAAATACTATTTTTAAATTATCCTGAGAATTTATATGCATAACTCAGGGACACAGACAACAGAGTGATAAAGATCAGGGGATGGGGTAGGGGTGGGGGGCGTAGAGGCTGGGTGGAGGTGGGCAAAGGGCAGGGAGGAGAACGGGGGACATCTATAATGGCATCGATGGTAAAAAAAAATTATCCTGAATGTTAATCCATCAAAACAGTAAGTCTGATGTTCTGGAATTTTATTAATACAGTGTGCTTACAGCCAGCTGGCCGGCCTGACTCAGTGGTTGAACTAGGAGGTATAATTTGATTCTCATTCAGGGAACATGCCCGGGTTGCGTGCTCAATCCCTAGAAGAGTATGTGAGGGAGGCAGCCCATCTGTGATTCTCATCATTGATGTTTCTAACTCTTCCTCTCCCTTTCTCTCTCTGAAATCAATAAAAACATATATATATATATATATTTAAAATGCAGTGTGCTTATACTCTTTATGCCAAAAGAATTTCCAAATGGCCACATTGCTATCTCTTTTTCTCTCCCCAAGTGTGGCACACTGGCCTTGTGAAATTCTCTTGGCTCGGGCATGCCAGAGGAGTTGCTAGAGTGTTCCAGTGAGAAGCCATCTTTATTGAACAACGTTCATCACTGGCATGTCTTTGCAATCACTTCTTGTACATCTAAATTTTCTTAATCTACTTAGCATTTTTTAATGTTAAGTCCAATTCTAGTAAGAAGAAAGAATGCAAGTAACTGGGATGCCCACAGGCCTATGAATTTTTTTTTAATTTATTTTATTGATTTTTTACAGAGAGGAAGGGAGAGAGGTAGTTAGAAACATGGATCAGCTGCCTCCTGCACACCCCCTACTGGGGATGTGCCCACAACCAAGGTACATGCCCTTGACCGGAATCGAACCTGGGACCTTTCAGTCCGCAGGCCGACGCTCTATCCACTGAGCCAAACCGGTTTCGGCAGGCCTATGAATTTGAATTCAGACCTGGCAATAATCCCTCAGGAAGTGCTCAAAAAGATACCTGTGGAATAAATGAGTGAATGAATGAATATAAATTGCACATGTATAAAACGTGTGTGTGGATGGATTGCTATAGTCAATCCTTAACATTTCTGGACTCAGGATTTAAAATTTCAACAAGTTACAGTTGTGAAAACCCATGACATGGTACTATAACTATTTTCCCGAGGCACAAAATTGCATTGCAGGCATATTTAGGAGCAGCCACTGGCCACAACATGCCTCTCTATCTGACTTGCTTGTTTTCTGCTCTCATAACGAAAGAATGTTTGACTTTTGCGGGTGGGGTCAGGGAATTGGCTTTGAAAAAACAAAAGCTGGATGCTGGTTTTTCAAATATAAAACAAATTTATGATTACTACTACCATCATCCTATAGAGCAGTGGTTCTCAACCTTTCTAAGGCTGCGGCCCTTGCATACAGTTCCTCATGTGGTGGTGACCCCCAACCATGAAATTTTGCTACTGTTATGCATCGTGATGTAAATATCTGCATTTTCCAATGGTCTTAGGCGACCCCTGTGAAAGGGTCATTTGACCCCCAAAGGGGTCGCGACCCACAGGTTGAGAACCACTGCTATAGAGTAAAAGCTTGCTATGATGTGCACTGACCACCAGGGGGGCAGACACTTCAACTGTTAGGTTAGCTTGCTGCTGGGGTCCAGCCGGTGGGGACTTTGCTAGATGGGCTGGACACATCCTGGAGTCCTCCCGCAGTCGTGCACTGGTGGGGTCCCTCAGCCTGGCCTGTGCCCTCTTGCAATCCGGGACCCCTCAGGGGATGTTGGAGAGCCAGTTTCAGCCTGATGGCAGAACAACTGATTGCTATGATGCCCACTGACCACGAGGTGGCAGACTCTCAATGCAGAAGCCCCTGCACCCCTCAGCACCCCTCAGCCAGAAGCCAGGCTCACAGCTGGCAAGCACAGTGGCAGTGGCGGGAGTCTCTCCTGCCTCTGTGGCAGCACTAAGGATGTCTGACATCCCCCCAGGACTCCTGGACTGCAAGAGGGCGCAGGCTGGGCTGAGGGAGGAATTTTGTGCACCAGGCCTCTAGTAATAATATAGTGTAGTTTAGTTTAGAGTTTATTTTAGTCATAGGTTTAATCTTAATAGTTCTAGAAATGACTTTCAGCCTACTAGTATATTTACAGAATCATGGCCAATCAATAGTGGGCATCTGTCTATCTATTGACCTCTCTTTCTTTCTCTCTCTCTTTCATCTATCTTTTTTTTTTTAAATATATTTTATTGATTTTCTACAGAGAGAAAGGGAGAGGGATAGAGAGTTAGAAACATCGATGAGAGAGAGACATCGATCAGCTGCCCCCTGCACGACCCCTACTGGGGATGTGCCCGCAACCAGGATACATGCCCTTGACCAGAATCGAACCTGGGACCTTTCAGTCCGCAGGCTGATGCTCTATCCACTGAGCCAAACCGGTTTCAGCTCTTTCACTTATCTTGATGAAGGATATGGTATTTGTCCTGTGAACTGTGAACTGAGGATTTGTAAGGATTGAACAGTGTATCTCACATAGTTAATTTAGGGGTTTACAAAAAAACCTCAATTGTCATGTATCTAATAAGACCATAAATGCAGAGCCAGGTAGAGGTAATAACAGCTCTTAAAGGGTTTTGTTTATAAGGACCTATAACTTCTTACTATGAAAAATTATAAACACATATAAAAGTAGACAAATAATATAATAAAACTCCATGTACCCATCACCCAACGTCAACAATCACCAATTCATGGCCAATTTATTCCACCCCTCACTTCCTCCCCTCCTGGGGAGCAGGAGGGAAGCACAGTCTAGACATTATATAATTGAACCTATAAATATGTCACAAAGTGGCTCGGAAAGATAAGGACTGAATTGTTTTCTTAAAAAAAAAAAAAAAAAAAAAAATATATATATATATATATATATATATATATATATATGCACAGCACTATTGTCGCACCTACAAATTCACTGAGTCTCAGAAGCACTTTTTGAGTCTATGCAGTTTCTGTCCGACGCATGGAGCCAATTTAAAGGCGCCTTACCACTCTTGTCACAAATTCGTCGTGGATGGATTCTTCCACAAACAAGCGCCCGGCCGCAATACAGTTCTCCCCTTTGTTGAAAAACACCGCTCCCAGGCCCTTGGGCAGCAGAGGAGAAAAGATTGTTAACAGGACTTGGGAAGTCGGGGTTGTCATAACACTGCGCCCACTGTGAAGAGATGCTATGAAAGGCAGCGGACAACAGAGAGGTCACAGACAAACACGACCCTTTGGCCGGGGTGGTGAGGAGTGCTGCTGGAGACACCCCACTTTGATCTAGCATGCTTTCTGGGGTCCTGTGTCTGCTTTCCCTCCTTTGGTCTATGAGCACTTAACAAACAAACAAAAAAAAATGTGTGTAAAAATAAGAACATACCACTAAGGACACATTTTGTGCCCCAAGAAAAGGTAAATGATAAATTTAAATGTTAACGCTTGCATGTCAGATTTTGCTTCGGAGATCTCTTCATTCGTCTGTGTAAATCATGAATGTTTGGACTCTCCTGCCCCAGAGTTTTAAAAACACCTTAATGAGGACAAATTATGAAGACACTGTTTTAAACATAAAGTGCTTGAGTGTTCCCACATCTAAGCATAAAGAGGATAGTTGCTGAAATGACCAGACAAGGCTGACTCTCCCTTTAAGATTTCTGATGAACTGCCCATGGATATTACTTGCTTCCCTCTGCCATGATCAACTGGCTGATTTCCACTGGGCACCTTTCCTGTCTGTCCGCTTCACAAACGATCGAGTGAACACTCGCTTAGTATTTCTTTTTCTCTGCGCTTTTTTGTTTGGTTCTAACGACTAAAGATTAAAGTTTCTACATTTACATTTTTATAGGGGTATTGTAAATAAATACAAATTGTATACCTGAAAGAAAAGAAGATTTCTGATGAGCAGTGAGGTAAAATGTGTTTTAGAAACAGGCATTTATTTAGTTGGATTTGACCCACGCTTACCATTCGCACAGCTTTGTCAATTTCACAGTCACTGAATATTATAAGTGGGGATTTGCCACCAAGTTCAAGAGAGACTTTCTTTAAGTTGCTCGCGGCACTAGAGAAAAATAAATGGGAAATGAGCATTTAGTCTCGCTCTCTCTCTCTCTCTCCTTCCACCATAAATTACCACTTGACGTGGAAAACATAGCCGAGCCTCAGAAATATTCAGAAGCTTATGCAAAGACAAAACGAGAATGGTTGAATGGTGATGATTGTGGAAGCTGGGTGGCGAGCACATGGAAGTTCATTATGCTCTTCTGTGTGCTGTGAATATATGAGAAATTTCCCATAATGCAAGTTTTGTTTTGAATTCTGTGGTAAATGACTAGAGATCCTTACAGGTAAATTTAGGTATAATAATTTTGGTTACATAAAGGCAAGGAATTACTGGAACATTAGAAAAAATATATAAAGATAGATTTTTTTAGAAGTAATTGCTTATTTTTCCCTTTCTTGCAGAAGTAGTATTTAAAACATTTTTAAACTTTAAGAAATGCAGAAAGAAGGGGGAAAAAATCAATTGCATGGCTCAATGATTTTTTTTTACCATTTTGATACAGTTTTTTCTGGTCTGTGCCTAACCATAGCCTTTGCCTTATGTTTTTAACTCTCCATCCCTCTCCCTTCTTCTCTGTAAAAAAATCAATAAAATATATTTAAAAAAACAAATATAGTTGGGAATCGCTCAATACAGCGGTCAGCAAACTGTGGCTCACGAGCCACAGTTTGCCGTTCTGTTAACTAATGAGTTTGCCAACCACTGATCCAATATATACAATTTATAGCTTATTTTCCTTTCCATTTACCATTTTAACAACACTTCTCACCATTATTAAAATGTTCCATGAACATGAGTGCACAGTATTCTGTTATGTTGACTTCCTTTAACCATTGCCTTATTTTGCACATTTAGATTATTTGCAATTAAACATTTTAAAAAATACTTTTTTATTGATTGCAGAGAGAGTAATGGAAAGGGAGAGAAAGACACATCAAAGATGAGACCAAATCATGAATTGGCTGCCTCCTGCACACCCCCTACTGGAGATGGAGCCGGCAACCCAGTCATGTGCCCTGCCCAGGAATTGAACAATGACCTCCTGGTTCCTAGGTCGACCACTGAGCTACACTGGCTGGGCAGATTATTTGAACATTTTATTTTTAATTTTTAAAAATATGTTTTTATTAATTTTTGTTAGAGAAAGAAAAAGGAAGAGGGAGAAGTAGAGGGAGAAGGAGAGAAAGAAGAAGTAGAGGAAGAGAGAGAGGGAGAGGAAGAAGAGGGAGAGGGAGAGGGAGAGAATGAGAGAGAGAAATATCAATGTGAAAGAGAAACATCAAGTGGTTTCCTTCCGCAAACACCTAGACTAGGGACCAGGAATCAAACCCACAACCTGGGTATGTGCCCTGACCAGGAATGGAGCCAGCATAGGATGATACTCAAGCAACCAAGCCACACAAACCCGGGAGATTTTTGTAATTTTTTTTTTGAAAAAAACCAATGTTATTGCTTTTTAGGATTTATTTTATTAATAATCCAGATTTGTCCTTTCTATGTCTTTTTTTTTGTTTCTTACTTATGCTCTAAAAATAATTTGGGCCACAGATCCAGCACAGAAAATGTTTTGTGTTGGATGGCTACAGCTGCCAGTCAGGTGTAGAATTTCACCATGGCTCTAGTTTTATTGACTGTGGGCTTTTACGCTTTGGAAGGCATGTTATTATACTCAACACATGTCAATGCCCTGCCGTGATAAGGAGATTTCTCTCCTAAATCTGAGGCGATGTTTCTCCCTCCCAAAGCACCCTATTCCGAGAAGCAGAAGCTAAACCAAAGACCTGCTTTGGCAGCATCCACAGCAAACTGACACATGGAGACCAGTACCTCCTCATGATCTGTTTGCCAACAGGCGTGGACCCAGTGAAGCCCAGCTTGCGGACGTCAGGATGCTCAGAGAGGCGCTGTCCCGCCACGCCGCCTGTAGAATCGGGGGAACAAGGTGATTTGACACATTCGTCAAGTTCTGAGGGCAGGGGCGGCCTTGAATTCATTCAAGGCCATGTCTAAACTCTCATTTGAATCTTAGTTTTACGTTTTTCTGTTCTTTTTTAAAAATATACTTTATTGATATATTTTTTAAAAATATATTTTATTGATTTTTTTCCAGAGAGGAAGGGAGAGAGATAGAAAGTCAGAAACAACAATGGGAGAGAGAGACATCGATCAGCCGCCTCCTGCACGCCCCACAGTGGAGATGTGCCCGCAAGCAAGGTACATGCTCTTAACCAGAATCGAACCTGGGACCTTTCAGTCTGCCGATGCTCTATCCACTGAGCCAAACCGGTCTTGGCACTTTATTGATATTTTACAGAGAGGAAGGGACAGGGATAGAGAGAGTTAGAAACATCAATGAGAGAGAGACATCGATCAGCTGCCTCCTGCACGCCCCCCACGGGGATGTGCCTGCAACCAAGGTACATGCCCTTGACCGGAATCGAACCTGGGACCTTTCAGTCTGCAGGCTGATGGCTCTCTCCACGGAGCCAAACCGGTGTTGGCAGTTTTACGGTTTTCTGTATTAATTATAAACTGACAAAAATCTAAAGAATGTCCTCCATGCAATTGTCATCCCCTCCCCAACCCTCACCCCCCAAAAGATGGACAAGCCTCGTTGTTGTTTTTAAACTCCCAAAATCGTTTTTGAAAACTTGGAATGGGCCACCTTAGGGCCGTTTTACAATGCTGTATTATTTCTCCCCCCTCCCCGTCTCATGCACCATTATGTTTCCATTTTAAGATTTTTTAAAGGCCTGGTCAGTATATTTATCCTTAAGTTAACTGTTTGGTAAACAGTATTTAGGTTTCATATAGTTATAATTCGGGACAGACTCCGGCGGGAAAACAGCCACTCAGCCACCCGCCGGACCGTTCATTACCGGGAGTGAGAAGGGTCTTCTGGCGGCTTACCTGAGCCGGGGATGATGTTGATCACCCCCTTGGGAAAGCCTGCTCTCACGGAGAGCTCTGCAAACTTCAAAGCCGTCAAGGGCGTGACCTGAGCAGAAGCAGATGGCAATGAGCTTCTTCAGGCTCTGTCCTGGCCCTTAGATCAGTACCGACCAATCTTTCATCTATGGCTGCACCGGGGCTCATTTTATTTATTTTCTGTTATTTTGACAGAATCACAGCAAAGTTGCAAAACGGGTACAAAGCACGCACGGCTCTGATCTGAAGCAGACGGGAGAGGAGGGGCGGTGGCAGCCAGCCCCTTGCTGTCTTACCTGCGCCGGCTTGAGCACTAAGGTATTGCCCGCGGCCAGACAGGCGGCACTCTTCCAGGCCAGCATCATCAGCGGGTAATTCCAGGGGATGATGATGGCGCAGACCCTGCAGAGGGGGAAAGCCCACATCCGTGGCCGTCTCGAAGCGGCATACACCCCTCAGAGACGCTTGCTTCCCTGCTGGTCTTACCCAAGCGGCTCCTTCTTGGTGAAGGTCAGGTTGCGATTTGGACGGGCCTGGTTGATGGGAATGGTAGAACCCTGGGAAACAAAAGAGGCTGGTACTTATTTTACTCTTTGAAAGGAGGAAATGTAGTCTGTTTCAGGACAGTTTAGCCATGTGAGGCTATCCTAGGTGACTTCACATCTGTTCCCTTTCATCTCAAAGAATCCATTTGCTGTCTGCCTCTCTTGTTTTGCCTAGCGGACAGGAAAAGTCAGTGTTCAGTTGCTGAGAAATATATCCACATCACCGAGACCGGTTTGGCTCAGTGGATAGAGTGTCAAGGTCCCAGGTTCCATTCCGGTTGGGGGCATGTACCTTGCTTGCGGTCACATCTCCACTGTGGGGCGTGCAGGAGGCAGCTGATCGATGTCTCTCTCTCATCAATGTTTCTGACTTTCTATCTCTCTCCCTTCCTCTCTGTAAAAAATCAATAAAATATATTTAAAAAAAGAAAGAAATATATCCACATCAAGAAAGGAACTTTATTCATTTCTTGAAAGAATCGAGGCATGGGAGAGTAAACGTAATTCTAATTTATTCGCCTCCATTCCAATTTTTTGGCATGGCAGAGAATGTTAACTGCCTGCCCGATAGCCATGATCCCCTTTCTCCTTATTAATGATGGTGATGGCGATATAAACAGATAAAAAACTTGCCCAGTTTTCATGGAGGACAGGGATGGTCAATGGAAGAGGTGAGCACAGGCACTGAGAGGGGAAAGAGCACAGCTCACACAGTGCTGTTTGACCGTTCCTCCCACTGCTTCCTTCTTCCTGCTCAGGATGTTGCTGAAATGGCTGGCACTGCAGTGACTGTCATGCAACCATGAGACAATCCCCAGAGTGAAGAGCACAGGTACTAAGGATGTCCCAGCAGAGAGAGAGGGAACCTTCCTCTCACCTGCTGTGGGAAACTTGTTGTGCTTGACAGCCATTTTGTAGTAAGCTCCAGCCACGTTAGCACTAACCTCGGGCTAGGTGTCTATTTACCAAACCCTATCTCTTTCCCGTAAGCCAGGTGTTTCGCCTTAAGGGCTAGGCCTCATTCCTCCTTCTCCCTATAAATACCCCGAACTCCTTCTGAATAAACGAGACTTGATCAGAACTTTGTCTTGTCTCCATTCCTTGTGTCTCTTGTCCCTTTCATCCCCACTCCCCCTTTAGGGTCCTCGTTGACTTAACCCGCGGGTCAGGACATCCTGCTAGCCCTGATTGCCTGCCTTTGGACTCCTACACAAGGGGTAGGTTTATTACCCACTAATAAACGCCCATCCCTTTTCCTTTCGGAGTGATCTACACGGAGACGACATTTGCACTCACCTGAATTTTGTCGCACCAGCCAGCAAAGTATCGGAATGTTTGCACGGACATTCCAATGTGAGTCTTCAGAGCCAAGGTGTAGACCGCGCCAGAATCAAGGGCTTCAATGGTTGCCAGCTCCTGTTGGTTCTCTTCCAGGAGGTCCGCAAGTCTGTATGGTCAGTGAGAAAAATCCATCCAACAAATACTGATGGAACCCCTATGTTGTCTAAGGCACCCTCCTCAGGGCTGAGCATTCAGAGGGGAACATAACTGGACCAGGTCTCTGTCTTCGTGGAGAATGTAAGAAGACAGACATTAAACAAATAATGTCATAAATCATTTGTTTCAAGAGTTACAAGAGAAGCAGAGAGTGTGGGAAGCCTGTACAATTTGTCTCATAAATGTACAAGAGGTAGAACAGTGATTGAGCCAAGAGAAATCAGTTCATGAACATCAGGGAGATGTTAGAGTAAAACCCACAGCCCTGGAGAATCCATTGGCACGTGAGGATTTCTGGTGGGTGCAGAATTATTTCCAACACTAACTGAAAAGGAAAAGATAGAAATAGATGGAATAAAATACAGACACCACAACAGATTTGTTTGGTGTCCAATTTTTGAGGGACGATAAGTCTAGGACTGTCAATGACTATGAAATACTAAAAACTCATCTTTTTTGTTCATTTTGGCTACTTGCTTTCCTACAGTAGCTGTCTGAGCTGTCTCACCTCTGGACCATTCCACAGTCATAAGAGATCTTTTGACCAAGGTCAGCTATTTGGCTTGGGTAAGCAGAAAACTTAATTTATGATCAAATTGAATTATTCTTGACATACTCAGTTATCAACTTATAATACCCTTTCAGGTCTTAGTATTTCCTTCATTCCTTCTTTTTTAAAAAAAATGTTTTTTATTGACTTTTTTACAGAGAGGAGAACCATTGATCACCTGCACACCTCCCAGTGGGGATGTGCCCGCAACCAAGGTATGTGCCCTTGACCGGAATCAAACCTGGGACCCTGCAGTCCAGAGGCCGATGCTCTATCCACTGAGCCAAACTGATTTCGGCCCCTTTATTACTTTTGTTTCCTACACATAAAAGAGGTTTAATTTTTATCTTTGAAAATCACAGGGCTCGGCCACTGAGGCTCAGTGGTTGACCATTGACCTATAAACCAGGAGGTCACAGTTTGATTCCTGGTTGAGGCATATGCCCAGGTGGCAGGCTCAATCCCCAGTAGGGGTGTGCAGGAGACAACCGATTAATGATTCTCTCTCATTGATGTTTCAATCTCTTTCTCCCTCTCCCTTTTTCTCTGAAAGCAATAATATATATATATATATATATATATATATATATATATATATACACACACACACACACACACACACACACACACACACACACACACACTAGAGGCCTGGTGCATGAAATTCGTGCACGGGGGGAGCGGGAGACGGGGAGAGACCTTCAACCCAGCTTGCTCCCTCTCCAATCAGAGAAAGACTACTCCTTGAAGGCAGTCGGACATCCCTCTCACAATCCAGGACTGCTGGCTCCCAACTGCTCACCTGCTTGTCTTCCTGATTGCCCCTAACCACTTCTGCCTGCCAGCCTGATCACCCCCTAACTACTCCCCTGCCAGCCTGATTGATGCCTAACCACTCGCCTGCTAGCCTGATTGATGCCTAACCACTCCCCTGCCAGCCTGATTGATGCCTAACCGCTCCCCTGCCAGCCTATTTTTAAAGAAAATAGCAGGGTGCTGGGTATTCTCCATTTATGGCTGTTATTCATTCTCCACCCTGCTCTGTGGCCTGGGAGGATGACCTTCGTGGACTACAGCACTCGGCTTCCTTGCCCTCTTGCTGGGTTTGGCCAATGAGAGCCAGCGGGCGGCACTCCCAGAAGACTGGCGAACTAGAGGCAAAAGTGGTTGGGAATTGGCATCTCCCGGCTGCCTCAGCAATGGACTGCGGTTCAGCAGCTGCTGTGTCTCCAAACCCAAAGCACCAGAGTGTGGTCTTCTCCTCTAGCTTTAGACCTTACCAGAAGCTAGTACCAGCCCCTTCCTCTGCCCCTGGAGTAGTGGTAGCTGCCCCCTGTTGCTACCCTTGCCTGGGTACTCCATTATCCCTTGACCTTGACTACATCTTGGTAAATAGTCTTTTATGAAACTTCTCTTGCTACTGGGACCTGGAATGGTACAAAGAATAATACAAAAGTCGGGAACTCACATCTATGAAATGTTGCACCATATAAATAACAGAAGGCATGTTATGTAATAGGCGTATATTAGGATGCTTTGAAGAAAGATTTTACATCTTGGCAATGTTAGTCAACATCAAAGTTCGCAGACTTGGCTTCCTCGCCCTCTGACTGGGTTTAAGAAAACATACCTGTACATCAACCTTCCTCTTTCTCTTGCATTCATTCTTCCCCATTCGCCGTTTTCGAAGGCATCTTTGGCTGCTGCTACTGCTTTGTCAACATCCGCCAAAGAAGCATAGGATACTTTGCATATTGTCTATTTCAAGATGAGAAAAAATAGGCTACAGTAAGATATATGAATATGCTTCTTCAAATTCATATACTATGAAACCCAGAGAATTTTATGATGGAAACCCAATACATCCAGTAATAGAGTACCAAAAAAATGAGACCCCGAAAACAATTTTAACATGAAAATCGTGAGCCTGAAATTTGGTATTTCTCATGTCACAGGGCGTTATGGAAAGACTCATTTAGGAAAACTACCACTATTTCTTCTAGCGCCTTAGGGAAGTTGAGTTTCTTGCCATGGAGCTTGCAAAGTTTGAAGAATTTCCCCCACAGCTTTCTTGTGTAGGTGTGCCTCTGATGTGTATATGCATCTTAAATTCATCATCAATATTCATTCTGTAAAATAGGCTACCGTAGTTAACAGCGGCCAGGACCGGAACTGAACAGCTGAAAAGAATGTAGGAAGTACATTTATATGAAGCGCTCGGAGGCAGAGTGATAGAATAAAGTAACTTCTCGAGACTGTCTGTCTGACAACTGTGTATAAATTAAAAATCCACGACCAGCGGTCGCTATGCCCACGGGGTGATTACTCACAGAGCCGTCTGTTGGGTTGATAGTGTCGTAAGTCTTCCCATCTTCAGCATCTGTGAACTGCCCATTGATGAAACACTGATACGGCATATTTACTGTCATTTCATTGACCTCCTTGGAAACCTAAGAGATTAATAGATTCAGTGGGTTTCTGTGCTTACCCATTTGATATTGACTAACAATAAAGAAACTATTGACTAGTGCAGAGGGAGAAGTTAAGTCAGTGAGTTTCTAGTTCCTACTTTCCGAAGAGACAAGTATATGTAAGATCTGGGCCTCATGATGTTCCGGTTGGCTACTGAGACAGGAGGTTGGCATCTGTGATGGTGGAAGTGTCTGAGGCTGGGCTTTAAGATCTGATGTTTTTCCTAATCCAGATGAAACAGTAACACACAAGACCTCAAGGTAATGGATACAGTACCATCTAGTGGCCACACCTATGGAGTGCAGCCATTGCTTTCATTTAAGTCTTGAAATTGCCTTTATCAATAGGTTTCCTTTCACACTGGTGTCATTTTGAGTTTTCTTTCTTCTGTTCCTCCCCATTTCCACTTCCTCTCTCTCACATGTGTTGCCTAAATTGACCTCTCCACAATTAGCTAACGAGTGCTGAAAGAAAAGACTGTCAACCAAAAATTCAATTGACAGCAAAAATACCCTCCAAGAACAAATGAGAAATGAAGTCATTTGCAAATGAACAAAAACAGAGAGAATGCCTTGCCCTTTAAAAAGTACTAATAGTTGTCCTTCGGGCTGAAATGATAGGACACAAGACAGTAACACATCTACATGAAGAAATCAAGAACACTGATAAAGATAAATACAAAAGTCAGGATAAATATATAAATGACTGCATGAAGCAGTACTTATAAAATGATGTTGGTGACTTTATAATGTCTAAAGTTGTCATTTGCATAACAATACTAGCAAAACTGAAGATTAAGGAGCAGAGTATGTTACAGCGAATTAAGTTGGAATTAATCTGAATAGAAATGTTTTAAGAAAAAATGTCCATTGTAATCCTCAAGGCAACTACTAAGAAAATAATCAAAAGTATGTAGTAAAAGTAACAAGAAGGGATTAAACTGGCACACTAGAAAATATCCATTTAACGCAAAAGGAAACAGTAAAGACAGAATAGAGAAAAAAAGGCATAAGACAAGACATAGAAGTACAAGTGACAAAAAACACATAGATAAATTAGGCTTAATCAAACTTTTGTGTGTCAAAGGACACTATCAAAAAAGTAAAAAGAAAGCCCACAGAATGGGAGAAAATATTTACAAATCATATGTCTGATTAGGGTGAAAATATATAAGGTATCTTAAACCTCAAAAATTAACAAGATAAACTCCCAATTGAAAAAATAGGCAAAAGATTTGAATAGATATTTCTCCAAAGAATACAACTAGCCAATATAAATAGCCAATAAGCACATGAAAAGGTGTTCATCACTAGTCATTAGAGAAAATGGAAATTAAAACCACAATGAAATACCAGGTCATACCCATTAGGATAGCAAAATTAGAAAAGACAGAAAATAGCAAATAGCAAATGGTGAGGACCTGGAGAATTAAACTTTCCTACATTGTTAGTGGAAATGGAAATGATGTAGCTAATGTGGGAAAGAGTTTGGTAGCTCCTCAAAAAGTGAAACATATGACTGATCAATTCCACTCCTAAATATATACAGAAGAGAACTGAGAATATACATGCACACAAAAACTTATACTAGTATGTACTATGTTTTCCCTATGTATACATACCTATGACTGGGAATCGAACCATGACCTCCTGGTTTAATGGTTGATGCTCAACTATTGAGCCACACTGGCTGGGCTGAATTATATATCTTAATACAACTGTTATTTTAAAAACAAGTGGGTGAAAGATAGAGCATTTTTAATAGTAGAGGAATCTTAATGATTTAGATTTTAAACACCATAGACTTACATAATCCACTACTAGCTCTTCTTCCTGATCTTCTCCTCTCAGTTTCCTCACCACTTTTTGGATGAAGTCTTCAAACTTGGTGGCCATGTAGACATCTTCATTCTGTAACTTAAGCCCACCACATTTCTGTCTGATCTCTTCAACCAGCCTTAAAGTAAGAACCAGTTCCGGTTACTCACATTTGTTAAAGGATTTAGTGGAGCTGTGTAATCATCATTGTCAAATGGTTTCACAGTAAAACATGTCACATGCCTATATATATCATATGAAGTCTTCTACGGTAGTAACCAGAAAAATTGCTAAGAACAGAAGAAAAAAAATTAAAAGCTGTGTGGAAGGACAGTGGCAGTTCTTTATACATGCCTAAAGAGAAAAGAAAGCAAAGCAAAATATTTTAATTACTTGTAATACAAGCAAGATAATGAGGGGCTCATAAAATCAATTCCTTTTCTTTCAAATGTAGTCTAAGACTAATAAAATAAAGGAAACCTCCTAACTGTGAAGATTATGAGAAACACAAGTCATATTGCAGAATATTTTCTCTAGGTTACATGTAAGAATAAAACAAACATTTGTTTGTATCACATGGTTAATGTAGGTACTAATTAGAACCAGAGGTCAATATAATATCTGAAATCTTTTCCAATCCTTTGGTTTTTCACTGCTGATTTTCCAAAATACAGCTGTTATTTAATGTTTATTGAATAGCAGTGGTGAACTAGACTGAGTGGCCAGATTATTATGATCTCTGAATGCATTATAATCTGGTCACTCAGTGTGTGTGTGTGTGTGTGTGTGTGTGTGTGTGTATGAGAGGCCCAGTGCATGAAGTGCATAAATTTGTACATGGGTAGGATCCAGCCAGCCTGCCTGCTGGTCGAACTCCAGGTCGACTGGGCAATTTGCATATTAGCCTTTTATTATATAGGATATACCCTGAGTGGCCATATTATTATGCATTCAGAGATCATAACAATCTGGCTACTCAGTGTAGATGCACTATAGAAAGCCTACAACAATTGTTCAGTCATTCATCTTCTAAAAAAGATGAGATGCTTTGGTAGTTCAAGATAATAATATCAGATGATTATGGTAAGCCAGATACTCAAATAGGAAATGAGTAATTCCTGCAAGAGTATTTTGCTGGCAAAAAAAAAAGTACTAAAAGTACAGTATTAAATCTTTAGTTGAGCAAGTTAGAAATTTCTGAGAAGTCATGAGTCATAGCTGAGAAATTTGTAATTTGAAGAACCAAAACTCTTGACTTTTGATAGTCATTTGCTCTTCAGATGATCATTTTTGGTTACTGAACTACAAAAGCTTCATGAATGAAGGGATCTTGTCTTATTGATGACTGTATCCCCACCGAAAAAAGCCTGTTCCTGATATATAGTAAGTGTTCAATAGATGTTGTTAAATGAATCAATGAATAAATGAGTAAACAGAATATTTGTCAAGAACACACTCACTTTGTTGACATGAAAGATAGTGTCAAGAGGAGTGACATTGTTTACCTTGTTTAGTTCCTGACCATAGTGTCAAAGAAAAAAACTCTGGCCCTGGCTGGCATGGCTCAGTGGTTGAACGTCAACCTATGAACCAGGAGGTCACAGTTCAATTCCCAGTCAGGGAATATGCCCAAGGGGTGGGCTTTATCCCCAGAATGGGGTGTACAGGAGGCAGCTGATCAATGATTCTCTCTCATCATTGATGTTTCTATCTTTCTCTCCCTCTCCCTTCCTCTCTGAAGTCAATAAAAATAAAATAAAAAACAACACCTTTGCAGCTCTCCAATATTAGGATCCTGGTACACTTCGTGCCAAAGAGGGGGCTACTAGGACTCTAGCCCTTTCGACTTGCTGTGATCCTCTGTAGAGAAATTCTGACTATAGGTTGATGATCCTTATTCTCACAAGTAGCCTGGTAAACCTCATTCTAGATCAACCTTACTGGGCATTTTGGGAGGAGAGGAAAAAACTATTTTGGTGGGAAGTGTAATCAAGGTCAGGTATCCTTCTGGATCAGACTATGAAAGAAATTCCTGATTAACATTTTAATCTGGAACATCCCAATTCCAATATCAAATTAGAGAAAAATCAGCTAAGAAATATAAAGACACATTTTTTAAGGAAACAGACAATTAGAAGGGTTGCTTTTTTGGGTATATAGGAGATATGAAAATTACTTCTGGATAACAATAAAGAGAAGGAAACAAATATATGGAAACAAACCAAATAAAAAAGATGAAGAGAAACATAGCCGACAGGAAGGATAAAGTAATGACATCCAGAACAAGGGATTTAGTTTTAATTTTCAAAGTCACACTCAGATTCCCTAGTGGACAGATGTGAATGAATAAGGTGGTGGCTTTACCTCACAACGTCCATTGAGCTTGCTCCAGATTTGAAAAAGTCTGTTGAGTCTTCAATATCAGGAACATTGCTTAGAATTCCAGCCCAGATGACCTACACAATAAGAATAACTTTTTATGAGGGCTGTGCCAAGTAGAACACTGGCAGAGACTGGCTGGCTCCTCAGCCAACCAATTTCTTCTTCATCTTGGATACATGGCTTGACTTCCTTCCTCAGCATCTCTTCAAGTTAGATGCAGCTGGAAGACTGTCAGCTAGCCAATGAATCTGAGTAGAAGGGATCTGCATTCCAGTCTTGGCCCTTGAAAAACTTCCCTCACACAATTCTCTATGCTCCTTTGCCCTTCGTGACTGTCTGGAATGGAGATGACCCCCCTTGGAGATAGCAGAACCTCTGAATCCCTGAATAAGTCAATCACTAATCCTCATGTTCCAGCTTTCCCCCGAATTCAATTCTACCTGAAACTGCCTTGGATGATTTATGTGAGTGAAAAATAAATCCACATATAATTTTTGATGTTGACTTCTTATTGTAGCTAAGGAGCGACCAGACCAGCAGGGAGGGGGCACTTGGGAGTGACAAGCAGGCAGGCAGGTGAGTGATTAGGAGCCAACAGTCCGGATTTGTGAGAGGATTGTCTGACTGCCGGGGATTGGACCTAAGCTGGCAGTTGGACATCCCCCAAGGGGTCCCAGATTGGAGAGAGTACAGGGGGAACGCTGGAACATGAGGATTCGTAATTGACTTATTTCAATGTATTATAGTTACAAAAAAAGAGGAAATAAACTTCCATCTCCACTACTTGGAGTACTGATGGGACCACCTACAAAAATGCTTCACTTTTCCAAGGTAGGAGAAATAGTGAGGACATTACATGCTCACCTTGATGGTCTCTGCCACCTTCATCTCTTCGGCTGTAAGTTCTACCACTGATGTCTCACCCGCTGAAAAGTACTGAGAGGCAGGGATCATTTTTCCATCTTCAAACTGTAGATTTCTCACCATCAGCTACAAAATAGCAACAAAAAAATAAGAAGAGTTCAGGATCCGGGCAATTCAAAAGTGAGATTGGTGGAAGAAGGAATCATATATTTAAGGAGTAGATTATTTGGCAGATGCAAATTTATGGATGAAGAGGACTTACACTATGTGTAAAAGAACTGAAATAGTATTTTAACAATGGCAGCAGAAAGGAGACAGCTAAGTCTAGGAGTAGATACATCTCAAAATGGATAATAAGTCCCTGAAAAATTAACAGTTGATGTGGGTATTTGAACTAAAATCTACTATAACTACTGCCACTGCCATCATCTGAACACTTACTCCAATATGCACATGTATGTATGCATATGCTTAGTATGCATATGCTGACGTATCTTATTTAATTTCATAAATCCTGATGGAGGCAGGTGCCATTATGATGGGGAAATGAGGTTACTGAGGGCAAGTAATTTGCCCAATGCCACACAGCTCGTAAATAACAGAGCTGAGGTAACAACTCAGAACTAGCTGGACCCTGAAGACTGCAATATTAATAACTGATCTATCCTGCAAGCCAGCAGAGAATATCTGTCATGAGGCAAACTCCTTTTGCTTTCTTCATGGGGAAGCTGCCCAAGAGCCCACGGAAGCCAGAGCCCACACTCTCACGCACAGGGAGGGTGGGTGGGCACCTGCCTGATGAGGCAGAGGCAACGAGCATCTAAAAGAGGACCACATCCATCTCATTTGATCCTCCTAGACTCTGGCAGTGGGAAGGCAGACAGATGGGATTGCTCTCTCTGTTTCATAAATGGGGAAACTGAGACCTAGAGGGGAGAGCATCCTTCCCAAGACCAGTAGATGGCAGAGCAGTGCTGGAAACCAAACATTGTCTCACTAATAGAAAGATGTGGACAGGAGACCAGAAGGCTGGTCAACCTTAATTGCTCTGAAAGGTCAGAGCTAATCACTCACTGTTTAGTTGAAACATTGTTAGCTGAAGCAGCCTCTACCTGTTTGTCTCATGTAAGTTTCTGTCCTTGTAATTTCCTGCCTAAAGGTCATGGGTATATCCCATAGTCTTAATAAAAGAGAGAAAAATGCCAGAGCAAAGGTTAGTCTTTCCCCTAGAGCAGTGGTTCTCAACCTGTGGGTCGCGACCCCTTTGGGGTCCATTGACCTCATTACAGGGGTCGCCTAAGACCATCAGAAAACACAGATATTTACATTACAATTCACAACAGTAGCAAAATTACTGTTAGGAAGTAGCAAAGAAAATAATTTTATGGTTGGGGGTCACCACAACATGAGGAACTGTATTAAAGGGTCGCAGCATTAGGAAGGTTGAGAACCACTGAACTAGAGGAAGGCTCCCACCTGGCCCCCCAATATCGCCAAATTAATACTTTTCTAATCTCTTTTCATTTGTGTGCGTCCTCCTCCAGAACCCGAACCCTGGATGGGAACCCTGAACCACGTGAGACATGAAAGAGGTTCCCACAAAGCAGGGATCCATATCCTGTTTTCTGCCTAAATTCCATGCTCTTTCTGCTCATTGCAAAGCTGACTGTTCAGGTTCTGGGGGCCATCCTGGGAGCCTTGTTCTCATCCGGGTACATCAAGGTGAGAAAAACAGAGAAAAACGGACACAGGTATCTTGAGCCTCCCACATCCCACTGCAAAGTCAGATTGCCTTGAGAAAAATATTCCCTGAATAGCTTGGGGTATAGAAAGAAACAGAAAAAAAAAAGTGGGGGGGAGGTATTTTACAGGTGACCATATCAACACTCACTGCTTTTCCATCGTTACCAAAAAGAACAAGTCCATGTTTGGTCACGAGGCCAGGCTTCTTGGCACCTTTCATTTCCAGGGGTTCTCCAGGAGGCACGGAGCTGTTCAGTAGTGATGAGCCATAGAACGTGACCATCTAATAAAGAGATCAGAGCCAGAGTGTGAAGGGGAAAGATGCACCTCTGAACGGGTGTGTGCAAACAGTACTCTCTGCAAAAATGCTGGACTCAGGATAAGATCGGACACCTCACTGTGAGAGCCTGTATCAAGCATCTGTAGAGATGGCACAGAGCAAGAGACAGTCTGCAACTCTATGATTGAAGAGTTTCAAAAATGCCCCATACCCGGAAAACGTGAGTATACATTTATCATCTATTCACATTGATGCAAAGGTGAACGAGATGAAAAACTCTCACAGACTTTGCCGGCTGGAGGTAGGGTTTTTGAGGGGAATGGAGGTGTTGGGGGGAGGGGTGTATTCCACTGTATTGTGGTTATTGATGGGAAGTACAGGGCACTTTGTGGGTGAGTTCATGGAAATAGGACTGAATCTAGACTGTAACCAAGAGAAATTGTTATTAACCGATTTGTTATTATAATTGTACTAGAGGCCTGGTAGACAAAATTTGAGCATGGGGTGGGGAGGTGGTCCCCTCAACCCA
>PVJN01006296.1:60954-76290 GCA_004026805.1 Lasiurus borealis
CCCCCCCCCCCCCTGCCAGCCTGGTCACCACTCACTGCCCAAGCAGAGAAGAAGGGAAAGGGATAAGAACATCAATGAGAGAGAAACATCGATCAGCTGCCTCCTGCACACCTCCTTCTGGGGAATGTGCCTAAACCCAAGGTACATGCCCTTGATCAGAATTGAACCTGGGACCCTTCAGTCCGCAGGACAATGCTCTATCCACTGAGCAAAACTGATTAGGGCAACATTCTTCACTTTTAAAACCCTGGAGAGTGCTGTGTTATTGTACAAAGGTCTATTTTTCAAATGTTTCTATAAAGTTGAACTAATTATTGCAATGGATGATGGAAAACATAAAGGATCAAGAAATCCAGTGACATGGGTGAAGTTTCCTGTAGCTTCCTGAAATGCACAGGACAAACATGATTTCTAGTCAACAGGTCCAGGATTGAGTGGGAAATGATTATGGGACAAAATGATATTCTGAAATCTGTAGGGAGATTATCTACTCTAATAAAAGAGAAATATGCAAATTGACCATACCTCCGTGATGCCCACCAGCCAATCAGGAGTGGGTATGCAAATTAACACAACAAAGCTGGTAGGTTAATTTGCATGTACAGGCACCAAGCGGCCTAGGTCTTGGGAACAGGTGCCACACCCACAGGCTCCTGGGACCATCGTCGGCCCCAGGAGGCAAGGGTGGCTGCCCAGCTTGACAGCAGACAGCAGGCCCTGCTTGGCCATCACCATGGTGTGGAGCAGGCAGGCCCTGCAGAGAGCAGAGAACCATGGGGAGCAGGCCTAATCCATCTGTAGGACATTCCCTGAGGGCTCCTGGATTTGAGAGGGTGCAGGTCGGGCTGAGGGGACTCCTCACTCCCCTGTGCACGAATTTTGTGCACTGGGCCTTTAGTTTTCAATAAAGGCCTTGTTAACATAAGAAACATTCAAAGCTGTTAAAAAAAAGAACATACCTGACCATTAATCTCTGTCCAAGCACCAGGGACTTTATCGTGGCCTCGGATCCAGTTATGTAAAACTTCAGCAGACTGATCCCAAGAAATCTAGGAAAGCACAAAGCACAGGCTGAACCTCTTGATGTTGACAGTGTCAAAGGCAATGGAAACATTTCTGTCCCTCAGAAGTAGAAGTAGGAGTGGTTGGGCTGGCCAGCTTAGAGATCTGCCCTCGGGCCAGAAAATTAGTACACTGGGAACCACTCAAAGGTTGAGGGCCATATAAATGGTTGAGTTGAGTTGGTATAAATACCTCAGCATTTTCCTTTCTCTGGATTCCCTCATATGTTGCCCCTTCTTCTGGCTGGGGAATCCGAGGAGCTTTTCCATCGGCTATGAGTTGAACAGCTTCCACCTAAAGCCAGAAACGTTACCTGTGTTACAGCCCAATGGGCAACAACAGCATGATCTGGTTAGCTGCAGTTTCTGCTCTACAGCATTACTGCTTATAAATCTGTCCAGAGTCAGACTATGATAATAACTAGCATTTCTTCAGATCTGTCTATATGTCAGGTAGTGTGGTATTTGCTCCATGTAAAATACCCCTTGCAACTTCACACCAATGATTAGTCCTGTCTCACAGCTCAAGACTGCAGAGATGGCCTGTAGGTGTCAGAAGAAAGATCTGCATCCAAGTCTATCTACTGCCAATATCAAGTCTGAACTTCCTTTTTCAAACAAATTTCAACCTCCCCCCGGTGATTCAATGGAAATTTCAGGCATATTATTGTAAAATAAGTCATAATGGGTTATTTCTTCTCATCATGATGATTCCAGACCATGATACATTGCTATATGTAAGTAATTCAACTTGCTTTCTAGCTCAGGACACCTGGAAGTTTAAAAAGTTAACATCTACCCATGAGTTTGATTGCCTTTGGGATGTGTCCTACATTCTCTTCCATGTTACATTTATATTTATGTTTGTCTTTAGTTGAGAGCCACCACTCTCCTTCCCTGGGAGGCCTATGTGAGCTCAAGTTCTCAGATTTCACTCTAAGCACTCAGAGCTGCTGACCAACCTCCCCAGGAGCACATGGAGCAAACCACCAGGAAACAAGGACAAGTTCACAGCTCATTCATTCTACCCACTTCTAGCTTAATATCACCTGGGCTTGGGTACAGGAACTAGATTTGAAAAAATGCCTCTGAACACCTATAATACTATTTCAATTGTATTATGTAATTATTATTTTTGAGCACCTATCGTATGCCAGGTGCTTTACACAAATGCCATTTAATTTTCACAACATCTATCAGGTAGCATTATCTAGATTTTATAGATAAGGAAACCAAGGCTCAAGAGTCTAAGTGACCTGCCCATTGTCATAGAACAAGTGATAGAATGAGAACTTTGGTATCAATAAATCATTAAGTGATACAAACAGGATACCGCTCTCCTCCCTCTGAAATCAAAGGCTGATGCTTTATGTCATCTTACTGTCCACTCTGTGTTGCTACTTCTACCATATCAAATTCTGGAAAACATTAAGTAACAGTATAATTATCTTTCAACACTTTCATAGGCTAATATAGTTTTACTTTGTGGGGTACATGCTCTGAGCACATCTGAACAAATAGAGCAACACCAAATTTCACCCCATTATATAGACTGATGTCAGATACTTTTACAGGAAATCCAAATTACATAGTAACATTTCTTAAGATTCTCTGTACTTCTTTATAATTAGTGTTATAAACAGGGTTGGAGATTCAAGTATTTGGCAAAATAATTGAAACAGTGATTGCTAGTTCATCCATTTGATCATTGCACTCAGAAAATCAAATCAGTAACTAGAAATTTTAAAGTTCAGACATCCACCCTAAATACACTATCTCACTGGTAAATGTAAAATTTAATTTTATTTGGATTTACATTTTTAGTAAAAATTCCTGAAAGAAAAATATCTTTAAAACTTTGAAAGTTTACTAACTTCTTTTTGATGGCATAAATGTACTGACCATGGCTTTGATTCCTTCAGGAAAAAGGAATCTATTATATAGAGCATCCACTGTATCATTGGGTTCAACATCACATGACCTCTGAAGAAGGATGGGTCCTGTGTCTAAACCATCATCAGCCCAGAATACAGAAAATCCAGCTTTCTTGTCTCCCATAATTAGAGTCCTGTGAAAATAAAGAGTCTCAACTTAAAAGTTTGGTCAACTGTATCATAAAATGATGATTTAGTGATAGTAAAGCACAAGGTAAGTTACAATGGAGAGTTTGATAGTGAATGAAGCTACTGTGAGATTTTTTTAAAAAAATAATTTTTGATTGATTTCAGAGAGGAAAGCAGAGGGAGAGAGAGATAGAAACTTCAATGATGAGAGAGAATTCATTGATCAGCTGCCTCCTGTACACTCCACAATGGGGATGAGCAAGCCTGCAACCTAGGCATGTGCCCTGATGGGGAATTGAACCGTGACCTCCTGGTTCCTAGGTCAACACTCAACCACTAAGCCACACCACTGGGCTGTAAGATTAACAGCAGAGCTGGGAAATGTCACCACTTATACAAAGCAATATTTAATGGCACTGCTAGTTTATATATCCACACATCTCTAGTCTTGTTAACACATACTAATGATTTACAGTCTACTGAGGAAGGCGTTAGAGTCCATCATTACTACCACTCGCTGACTACCTCCTATTGGCTTTCTACAGCAGCATCAAGTAACTTTACCCACCAGAGTCAATTCTTACATCAATTCTTTATGAGGCAGAATAAGATAATAGAAGATAAAATTAAGGATGCTTAGTGCAACGTGATTGTTAATTTAAGTAGTGCAATTCAAGAATAAGCATCATTTAGAGCTAGAAGTCTGCATAAATTCTAGTAAAAGATGGTTGATTGATTCAACTAGTATTTATATTTTGGACTCTATAAAGCTTAGCTTAAGAGAAAATTCCATCCCTATGGGAGTTCATAATACATAAGAACTGGGTTTGTGGACAAATAAAATTATATCAGAGAGCAGGCTAATACAGACCGAGCATGAAATAGTCAATCAGCCATGTCCACAATCAAAATAATTTTTACTTCTCTGAGCAATCAATCAAGCCAGACTTAAATAAATCAACCAATCACTCCTTTCAGAAATGTTGTGGAACTGGCTTTATGTTACCAACATCCTTGAAAATATTCCTATGCTTTGACTCAGTGATTCTGCATGTAGAAGCAAGGTGAAATGAAAAAAAAAATCATACACAGAAGTTTAAGTACACAGATATGCATCACAGTACTATTTAAAGAGCAAAATGAAATCAATTTACGTAATCAGATTTTAAATACAATGAAATATTCATCACACTCATACTAAGTATAGATTTTCTGTCTATTCAATAACCTAAAGCTGAGAGATGTCTGGGAGATGTGCAGGTAAAGGAAAGAAGGTACACAAAGTGGGCAAAGCCTACAACATGCTGTACCCATGGTATTGGGTGCCTACAGTGTACCAGGCATTGCTCTTAATTCTGGGAAGTACAGCAATAAAACAGTTTGACCATAGTCCCTCTCCCAGGAAGCTAAAAGTTGAGTGGGGGAGAGACAGGCAATGAAGATAATTTCAGGTAATTCAGCATTTCCTGAAATGTACTTGAGATGTTTTATGAAAAAAAAAAAAAATCTCTGGGAACACTGTGTATTCAGATTCCCTCTGGGAGATTACGATGCTAACATGACAAGCTCTAACGAGTCCCGCGATAAGAAAATCCAGCATAACCAAGCTTGTCTGGTCGTGGCACCTACGTTTAAACCTAGCTGAAGCCCATTCTTGTAACCTGGTTACAGACCACTCTTGGGAAATGCTGTTTTGTCTCATGCGGTACCTCTAACTCTCAGGGGAGTTCATGCAGCAGTAGCAATCATACAGGACTTTACAATTGTTCAAGCACACCTGCTTCCTTGATCACCTGGGTAAAAAACAGAAAGAGCCAAAACCGGTTTGGCTCAGTGGATAGAGCATCGGCCTGCAGACTGAAAGGTCCCAGGTTCGACTCCGGTCAAGGGCATGTATCTTGGTTTCGGGCACATCTCCAGTAGGGGGCGTATAGGAGGTGGCTAATTAATGTCTCTCTCTCATCAATGTTTCTAACTTTCTATCCCTCTCCCTTCCTCTCTGTAAGAAAATCAATAAAATATATTTTTTTAAAAACAGAAAGATTGTGTGCAATAGAAATAGACCCATCTTCTCTGTTATTAAAAACGTCTCGCCAGCCCGGCTGGTGTGGCTCAGTGGTGGAGCATCAACCCATGAACCAGGAGGTCATGGTTCAGTTCCCGCTCAGAGCACATGCCCTGGTTGTGGGCTGGATCCTCAGTGGCGGGGCGTGCAGGAGGCAGCTGATCAATGATTCTCTCATCATTGATGTTTCCGTTTCTCTCTCCCTCCCTCTCCCTGCCTCTCTGCAATCAAATAAAAAGAAAAAGAATAAAAATAAAATAAAACATCTCACCAGTTGATAGCAGAGGCTCCTCTGTGTCTGGGAAGGATGGACGGGTGGTAAATGATGGAACCGTGCTTTGGGCTGTCAATTACATCCATGGGGATGAACTGTGTGCAAAAAGGAAGCACGTTTAGCTCGGCACCCACGGATCTGTAGGCCTCGGCCACCTCCTTTATGGTCTTGCCCTTGACTCTCCATCTTGGGAACTTGAACACTGGGGTCCCATCTTTCTCTGCAGCCAAAGCTGAGTGTGAAAAAGAAGATTGTTTTCCTTAAAAAATCATTTTAGAAGCAATTTCATACTGCTATAGCGTTACACATTGTAATTTTATAGTTTTGTGAAACATTTACAAATAAAATATGGCAGAAGAACAATTTAGAGTCTGGTCAGGATTTGACCTGCTACAGTTTTACCATGAACCATTCATTTTTCTAATGTGATTTTTATCTATATAGTTAATACACATGTTTAAACTCAAATGTTTGTGGCTAGGTAACATTTTGAGATTTTAACTGAGGCCTTTTCTTTTATGGATCCAAATTTGTACTTTTCTTACTGATCCTGCCATTTAAGGAACACTTGCTGGTTTCTTTAAAATATTTGGAGCCAGGTGCCAATACATCACCACCCAAATGAGACATACCCAGTCTCTGGCGCAGTTGGAAAACCTCAAGTTTCTTCCCATGCCCGTTTGTTGAGGGGAGTCGCTTTAATCACAGGGCAAAGTGTACACCAAGGCACCTTCTCCCTGCCAAACAGGCAGATCCCTGGGGAGAAAGGAGCTGAGCTGAACCTGTCTAGTTCCTTCACCCAAGTTCACCAATCAGATAAGTTAGGGGAGGAGAGGCCAAGACTGAAGAACGCATGCTCCCTGGAGGGTTCGGCCAGACCGGAGCAGATGCCAGGCTCTGTCCTGGAAAGTGTCCCTTCCTGCCCAGACAGTGTGGCTCAGTGGTTGAGAGTCCACCCATGAACCAGGAGGTCAGGCTTGATTCCCAGGCAGGGCACAGCCCAGGTTGCAGACTCGGTCCCTAGCAGGGGTTGTGCAGGAGGCAGCTGATCAATGATTCTCTCTTCCTCTCTCCCTTCCTCCCCCTGAAATCAATTTTAAAAACATATTTAAAAAAATAAAATAAAAGGAATGATTCCATCCTACCTCTGTGTGAAATGGCCTGGCCCTCAAAGTGCAGACAGCACAAGCATGTTTTTCCTTAATAAAATCTCATTTTTACTATATATACCCTCAAATATTAAGTACCGTATTTTCTAGCATATAAGACAACTGGGTGTATAAGACGACCCCCAACTTTTCCAGTTGTAATATAGAGTTTGGGATATAATAGCTCTATAAGATGACACCTGGCATATAAGACAACCCCCAACTTTTGAGAAGATTTTCCTGGGTTAAAAAGTGGTCTTATGCACCGGAAAATATGGTACATTTCTTTCCCATTGATAACTCAACATAACTACATTTTAGGCTTTTTACCTACATATTTTTTGGTTCCCTTTCCTTCTCGACATCCAATCATCAATATCTATTGATTCCAGATGGGATGCCTATGCCACAAAGCCTCAGTTCCAAAGCCTAGTGAGTCTTGAAGGCCATCAAGGTGATGCCTTGATCAATCCATTGGGAAGAATTTGAGAGACCGGTATAATGATGTTCATAAAATGTAAATATCCATAAAATGTTCAAAAGCTGTAAACAACTAAAATGTCAGATAACAGGGACACAGATACATGGTAAAAAAGAAAAAAAGTTAAATTGGGATAAAATTGTGAAAGGTCTAAGAGTCACGTGCTTGCACTTCTTCTGAAGTTCATGGACATGGCAGAGACTGCTAGTGGATCCCCTTCACCCTTTATGAGTGGATTCCTATAATTTAGCTGAACACATAGCCACAGTGAATAAAACCTGTATTGCTCAGCCTGTCCTGCAAATAGATTGGACCTGTAAGTAAACTCTAGCCAATGGGATACAAGTAGGAATAATAAGACAGAGCCTGCATTGTGATGAAGGCAGAACTGCTACAGCAGTTCAGGTGGCCAACGCAGACTTGAGAAACGAACTTCTATCTTAATTAAAGCTGATATTATTTGGGGTCCCTCTGATACAACAGAAAATCTAATATCCTAAATCGAAGTCTTCCCAAATCTCCCCACACAGAACTAGTGAAAATAGAGAGATAGTCCTAGAAACAGGAATCATTCAAAAACATAAAATATAAAACATAATATATAAAAATGCATGTGGCAGGTTCCCTCAGAATTCCCCAGGTTGAGGAAACCGTTTTCTGCAACAAGGAAAATTTCTAAATAACTGATTAAACTCATGTGCATGTGGGTTCTTGGCCCAACTTTTCTTATAGCTTGACTCTTGAAAAATAATATTAAAAGATAACATTTTAAAAAGCAATAACAAGAATTGGGAAAAACCCCAGAGCTGCTTCTTCCAGGAAAAAAAATAAAATTTTTGGATTATTGGCATATTATTTTCCAACCAACATGTTGCATCATGCCAGTGACTCATGAAGCCCCAAGTCATAAGCCAAGATTTCTAGGCACTAGTCCTATTCCTGACCTGTATTATTTGTAGACTGTTTCTATCTCTGTGTCTTACACCCTTCCTTCTTCTTTTCTTCTTCTTCTTTTTTTAATCCTCATCCGAGGATATTTTTTCCATTGCCTTCTGGAAAGAGTAAGAGAGAGGGGGGGAAGGGGAGGAGAGAGAGAGAGAAAGGCAGAGAGAGAGAGAGAGGAAGGAAGGCAGGAAGGAAGAGAAGGAAGGAGGGAGAGAAGGAGGAAGGAAGAAGGAAAAAAAAAAGGGATTGAGAAAGGAAGAGATAGAGGAACATTGACAGGAAAGAGACACATTGATTGGTTGCCGGGAACCCAGCCTACAATCTGAGATCCTTTGGTGTGTGGACAGAGGCTCTAACCACTTAGCAACACCAGCCAGGGCCTTGCACCCTTTCTTGACATAACCATAGCATGTAAATCAGAAACACACGTAGCCCTAGCCAATTTGGCTTAGTAGATAGAGTGTCAACCTGCGGACCAAAGGGTCCTGGGTTTGATTCCAGTCAAGGGCCTGGTTAGGGTGCGTGCAGGAAGCAACCAATCTGTGTTTCTCTCGCATCGATGCTTCCCTCTCTCTTCCACTCTCTCTAAAAACAAATATCAATGGAAAATCCTCGGGTGAGGATTAACAACAACAAAGAAACACACTGCAGGTTTGTTCTGAGGATGGCTATCTTCTTTATCTACCTTAATCACCCAGCAGTCCCAGCTAGAATTTGTTCGGAGATAAATGCCTTCTTTATGATCCCACAACAATATCTACGATTGGGTGTGGTCTTTCCTGTATTCCTTTTGGCATCTCTGCATCAAATATTATTCTTTGAAAAGTCACAAGTGTAACTCAGAAGAAATATATGCCTGGAAATTCCTCTAATGGACCTGCTGGTTACCATGGAGATACGTGGAGAAATTCAACACAACAGGTGCCTGCTCCTTGGTCTTGGGACCACAGAGAAGGGAGAATTTTTGACTCTATGTCCTCCATGTCAATAGACTTGGCCAATCAAGGCTTTTAATAGGTCCCATGGACGCTGCAGAGGCCAGAAGGGAGGCATGCAACCTGGGTCTTCCGGGCCTGTGGCAAGTAAGCGGAAGTATAGAAATGCTAATGAGAAATGATGGCTCTGAGTGGGCCCAGGCTGAATAGTTGAAAGTCCAGTTCAGAGCCCTTGATCCCGTTGTTCCAATATGCACTCACCCAGGGGGTCAGCTTTCCCATCCTTGTCTGGAACGGTGAACACGCCCACCACTCGGTGGCCCTCTTTGCAGAGGTGGCTGTAGACTTCTTGTCCAAAGAGGCTCTGGCCAATAAGGGCCAGCTTCAGCTGGTTTTTGAAATAAACCTGTGAAGTAATTCAATGATGACAGATGTTAGCATGGACAGAAGACATGTGGGTAATATTTTTTTTTTTCAGTGACTTGAGGACAACAAAAGGCTCAAAGATCTACTAAATAATTTTTTACTGACATGCACTGAACCTAGACTCTCTGAGATCCAAACCTAGTGTTACCCGCCCCTTACTAGTGGTGAGGCCTTAAGCAAGTAACTAACTTCTTTTGCTTTTTTTCTCATCTGTAAAGTGGGAATAATAATGTCACCAACATCATGCAATTTTAAAGTACGTGACTTTAATATGCAATAGGCTTAGGGCAGTGTCTGACGCCAAGTGCTGTTTAAGTAAAAGCTTTAATAATGTTTTAAAGCTTTTACTACTTATGAGCTTTTTAACACTGTTTTATGTGTATGTTTGTTTTTTCATAAAGCCCAGAATTCCAAAATCCTTGGTAAGTGAATCCAATTCATTTGTTCTTAAAACCTGCATTGATCTAATGGGACATTTTAAAAAATATATACATAGTATATATAGAGAGATTTCAGAGAGGAAGGGAGAGGGAGAGAGAGAGAAACATCAGTGAAGAGAGAGAATCATTGATCACTGCTGCTTGCATGCCCCACACTTGGGATTGAGCCTGTAACCCAGGCTTGTGCCCTGACTGGAATCAAACCGTGATCTCCTGGTCATAAATCGCCTTTTTAGGCATAAACTTAACTTACAGGCTCACACCTTCCCTGTAATTGAGCTGATAATTAAAAAATGAAGGTTTTAAAAATCCTTTTCCAGGGCCAGCAGAAGTTTCTATCCCCCAAAAGCCTAGAGCTTCAACGTCTAACAGATACTCACAAGCAAATATTAACTCTGCCTGTGGACACCGTGTGACTATTTCATTTCCTCTTAACAAAAAATATGAATGTCCTATAATTAATGCTGTGGCTTGAAATAGAATTTACATGTGGCTATCTTACAAAACATGGCTTTAACCTCATGCTATTACCAATGCCAGATATTTTGAAACATCTAAAATACTACTCTTTTTAAAAATATATATATTTTATTGTTTTTTTTACAGAGAGGAAGGGAGAGGGATAGAGAGTTAGAAACATTGATGAGAGAGAAACATCCATCAGCTGCCTCTTGCATGCCCCCTACTGGGGATGTGCCTGCAACCAAGGTACATGCCCTTGTCCAGAGTCAAACCTGGGACCCTTCATTCCGCAGGCCAACACTCTCTCCACTGAGCCAAATCAGTTAGGGCTAAAATACTACTCTTAAAACAAAGGAACCAAGAGACTGAGCTGACTCAGTCAGCTGTCATCCATTATTTGGAGTTCAAATTCAGATTCAACACGCCTCCAGAAAGACAGTGTTTAAGGAAACCGTGCCAGTTTCTTTGGAAATACTGCATTCACCAAAACACTATCTGAGCTCAGTGCTAAAGCTGAAGTTACAAAGGTGAGTTTCTAACACTGAGAAATGTTCAGATTTTAAGTGTGTTTCTAATGAGTTAGCATAATTCCAAAGAAAACTGGACTGAGATATTTTACCTGACTCTCATTTCTCCAAGTATAATCTGAAGACTGACTGACAGTGTTGGCAGCATCAGCGGGGCGAGTATATTAGGAAAGTGGATTCCTAGAAGCCACCCCAGATCTACTGCGCTAGACTTCAGGCCCAGGAAGCTGCATTTTAACAAGCTCCTCATTGACTCCCAGGCACATGAGTCTGAAAATCTCTGATTTATGGAGGGTGTGTTTGCCAGCTACAAAAAGATTCCGCCCTGGGGCGGTTGGATCCTAAAGAAGGGGCGGAAATATTAGCAAACAGTTTAACGAGATCCTAAGTTATGCCAGGTATTTCATAGATGTCACTTCCTTTTGATTGCCCAGTGATTCTTGGAGATAGGCATTACTAAGCTATTTTACAAATAAACAAATTAAAACAGAGAAGTTAAGATACAGTTCAGAGTCAAATAGCATACTAAGTGCTATATCAATGTTATCATTATTATTTCCTCAGCATTTAGTGCTCAGGATATAATACATTACCTAATATGGTTTGAGGTTGAATTTGGAGGTTCTAAAAACAAATTAGACACCAAAGCAGGAGTCAGGCAATAAGGAAATAAGGGAAGGATATGGTTGCTACAACTAGAGTATAAAACCAGTATTTGGTTACAGGGGGCAGAGAAGGGTCGAACCACACACTGATTCATAAGATCACCTCAAGTCCTAGAATCAGGCCATGAACCCACAGCCGCCAGCCAAACTTGTTCCAGACACTGGCAGAGGAAGCAAAATAAAAGTGAGGGCTAACTAATCCCCACCAGGAGGAGATATTAAAAAGCAGTGAGCCAGTGGACAATAGTCACTGACAAAGGGTTTTATCACTATAACAGAAGCCCGGTGCATGAATTCGTGCACGGGTAGGGTCCCTTGGCCTGGCCAGTGATCAAAGCCTATTGGGGGAGCCGGCCAGCCAGGGGAAGGGGCTATGGGAGGTGGCTGGTTGGGTGGGAAGAGTGGGGGAGGGGTCACGGGAGGTTGGCCGGCTGGCTGGGGGAGAGGGGCAGCGGCCAGCCAGGGGGTAGGGTGAGGGGAGGGTGTGTGTGTGGGGGGGAGGTTGAGTGGCTGCCCCCCACCTTTGGGGCCAATCAGGGAGGCCGGCAGTCAGGGAGGTGGGGAGGAGAAGCTGTGGGAGGTTGGCTGTGGGAGTGCGCTGACCACCAGGGACAGCTCCTGCATTGAGTGTCTGCCCCCTGGTGGTCAGTGTGCATATAGTAACTGGTTGACTGGTTGTTCAGGTCATTCTGGCCGTTTGGTAGGAATAGTCACTTAGGCTTCTAGCTATATATATGGTTGCACTAGTTAAAAAGTCGTTTCACTAAACTGAAATCAATAAATATGTCTAAGTCCATTTCTTTCTTTCTCTTTTTTTTTTTTTTCTTAATCCTCACCCAAAGATATTTTTCCCTTGATTTTTTAGGGAGCGTAGGAGAGAGGGGGCAAGACAGAGAGAAATACTGATGTGAGAGAAACACATTGCTTGTTTGCCTCCTGCATGAGCCCAGACCAGGGCCCCTGCTGGGGAGGAACCTGCAACCAAGGTACATCACTTGACCGGAGTCAAACCCGAGACCCCGGGGTCCACAGGTTGATGCTCTCCCCACTGGGCAAAACTGGCCAGGGATCTAAATCCATTTCTTTAAAACAGAAAATGGAAAAGTATGTTCTATCAGGAAATGTTGTAAAGTAATTTTCCCCTTGGATTTTGCTACATCCTGAGAGATTCCCTCTCCCCCTCATTTTGCTTTAATACGAAAACTCATAAAAAGTGCTGTGATTTTTTCTCTTTTTTTCTAGATGACAGTATAATTTACACACAGAATATCCCCTTTTCAGAGTATACTAGTAGTTCTGTCAGTTTAGACAAACACACGGTCATGTAACCACAATCAAGACAAAAACTGTTCCATCATCCCTCAAAAGTCCTTCATGTCCCTCTGTAGTCAATCCTTTCCCCATCTCCAGCCCCTGACCATCATCGATCTTTTGCCTATAAGTTTTACTCATTCTGAATGTTAGCTACATGGAATTATATAATAGGAATCCCGTAGAGTCTGTCTTCTTACACTTAGCACACATATTTGAGTTTCATCCATGTTGTATGTATCGGTTATCCATTCCCCTTTTACTTTTTTTTTTCTGAATAGGATTCCATTGTTTGGATGAATATGTGACCGTTTATTTATCCTGTCACCAACTGCAGGACATTTCATTTATTTCCAATTTTTAGTGACTACGAACAAGGACTCTGTAAACATTCATAAATAGGTATTTGTGTGAATAAAAGTTTTCATGGGTAAATACCTAGGAGTGCAATGGCTGAGCCATAAAAGTTTTAACTTGATTAAAAAAAAACAAAAACCTGCCAATTTTCCAAAAATGGCTGTACCATTTTATACTCCCAGCAGTTGTACTCGATTTTGAACAATTCTTCTAGGACACAGTCCAAAGGATGGCTCCTCGTTTTCTATGGAGCAAGAAACACCAAATCCTTCACTTATCCCAGGTCTTCCTTTCGGCCAGTGAAGAAACTGCCTTCTCCCCAGCCACATGTCACACTGTTCTCCCACCTGCATTCCCGGGTAGAGTCAGACTCAGGCCCCTGACCCCTCACCACGCCTGGTGCTTCCCCACACAAATGATTTTGCTTATGCTATTTGCCACCTGAGATGTTCATATTTTACTAGTCAAATCTTATGCAAACCCCATTATCGTAATAATCTTTTTGTTCAAGCCACATGCTGAAACCGGTTTGGCTCAGTGGATAGAGCATCAGCTTGCGGACTGAGGGGTCCCATGTTCGATTCCAGTCAGGGGCATTTGCCTTGGTTGCGGGCACATCCTTGGTGGGGGGTGTGCAGGAGGGAGCTGATTGATGTTTCTAACTATCTCTCTCCCTTTCCACTCTTTAGGGAATCAATAAAATATATACTTTTTTAAAAATAATTTTTTTCTGCTCTCCAAAAAATATAATTCAATGAAAGGTGTTGACAGAGGAGGCCAATAAAACAGCTGGTGGTACAGGCTTCTTGCTCTCTTGACATCCAACCTAGATTCCCATGTGCCACGTGGCAGGAGAAAGTTAAGGATGAATCCAGTGCACTGCTTTAGAGAAGGAGCAAAAAGCTCTCCCCCAGCCAATGCTTGTTCTGTGTTTTTAAAAAGATGAACGTGTCCAAAACCGCTAGAACTGCCTGCCTGGGGGAAAGGGAATGCTCCTGATTAGTCTGGAGGACAAAGCTTTGCCACTTAAGCCACTTCGGAGCAGTTCTTGGTGCTACTTGAGACATCTTCCCAGTTCTCAACTGTTCCCATTTGAATCTGCACACACGCAAGGATGGCTTGGGCAGAGGAGATGAATCGAAAGCAAATTCTTGGATAACGCAGCAAACATGCGCTTCCTATTAAGAGATCCTGTAAGTGGGATGGATGTTTTTTTTCTCTCTCCCCTAAACAGCTTGTGGTCTGCTTAGCTACACGGTGGCATCTCTCTGGAGGGTCCCCAAAGTGAGTGCCCCGTGCAACGTGTGGGCTCTGCTTGCATTTCTGGAGGACCTGATGCAATTCTAAAGCCCAAGTCTGGGCCAACGCTTGTTTTTTTGCTACAGTTTACGAGCGTCCCAGAGTGGCTGCTTCTGCAGCGCTCAGCAATCCTAGAAATCCTGCGCCCGCAGCTCAGGAATCAGGAGCTGGCAGCCGCCAGCCAGCCGCGCCGCCTCTGAATGGGCCCTGGAGCCAGAGGGGAGCGCTCGCGCCTCTCCGGCCGCCCAGCGAGCAGGACCAGGCTGACTTGATAGCGCTCTCCCTGCGGCCCATGGTCTCGGTCTAGCTCGTTACCAGGGATCTCGCGATTGAAAGGGACAAAAAGAAAAGAAGCCCCAGACTCTGCCCCTTGCCAAGTGCCCGTTCCCAGCCGTCAATCCCACCAGCCAAGACCTTAGAAGTTCCAAAGCCCCTTCCCCATAGAGGACAGTGGCAGGCTGGCCAAGCCCCGTCGGGCCCCTCCCCGGACCCTCTTCTGCCTTCTCCCAGTTTTAAAAACGTGACCGTGGCTTTCAGCTGTCTAAACGTCGCTGCCCACCCCCAGCCCCGCCGCCCGGCGCTCCACCCTCCGGGTCTGGCGACTAGTCCGGGGTGGGAGCAGGGACGCTGGCCAGGGCGGGACTCACCCGGCCGGTGGAGAAGCGCCGGAGCGCCTGGCTGCCCCGCCGCAGCATTCTGGACCCCGGCGCTGGCGAGGGAGGGAGGCGGGCGGGTGGCTCAGCGGGCGCGGCCCTGCAGCGTCGAAGCCCCGGGCGGCAGCGCTGGCTGCTGGCTGGCACCGGCGAAGCCCCTGCCCCCGCCCCCGGCTCCAGCCCCGCCCCCTCCAGCTGGTCAAGCCCCGCCCCCTTCCAGCTGG
>PVJN01006297.1:0-76362 GCA_004026805.1 Lasiurus borealis
TTTTTTTCATTCAAATATAAGTTTCAGGGTCCAGAAGGGCCAACAATTGCAAATTGGAAACAAACGTTTCCAAGGTAGAAGTCCAGCACCAGTCCTGTCACACATGCGTAAAACAAATTATCCAGTGGGAGCAGTCCATAAATCACTCAACGTAGAGTGCCAAAAATTTCTACTGCATTCCTTCCAGAATCTAAAACCCAAACATGTTAGAGCTCCAAGCTTGTACCTAAAAATTCTGAAGGGAAAATGAACTGTGACTAACTTATAAGAAAGTGTAAGCAATCCATCCACCTGATGGGACCACCTGCTAATCAACATTTGCACAGTATTTTGTATCGAGCGATGAATCAAAATTCTTGAGCTAAGTTTATAGCTTGAAAAGCCAAAGACTCCTGTCATCATCGCCAGTGTTATTTACCAGTGACGGGGCCAGGACCTGCGCGAGTTGCTATGTTTCTTAAATGATGTGGATCTACATGGGTTGTGTCTGATTTGGGAGAGGAGCATAGGCTGGTGCCAGACGCTCAAGGTAATGGGTAGTGTAGTAAATCAGTCATAAAAAGGAAGGGATCAGGGGTGGGGTGGATAGGATGAGTGTTTGTCCCTTCATCCACTGTACACTCATGGAAGAGAGAACTATGCTTGTGTTAGAAATGTCTAAGATACTTCCACACGTTTTATTTTTTTAGTCAAGGTGCTCTTGCAAAAGCGATAGTGTTTTGTGCAAAACTCTTCTAAAAAGCATTTATCAAGGTAAACAGGAAGTAAACAATTCTGATAGCTAACGTCCCAAGTGTAGAAAGTAAGTGGGGCCAGACACAAGGACCTCCACAAAATCAGAAAAAGAGAAATGGGTTCAGCTATAAAATGTCCTGGAGTAGATTAGAGGTGGGTTATGGAATGGGAAATCTTTCACTAAATTGCAATACCTTGCTCGGTTCAATGCATTTCTGTATTACAGTAGTTTCCAATAAAGACCCGCAAACTGGATGGCTTAAAGCAGTAGACATTTAGAGACTCAAGGTCTGGAGGCCCAAAGTGTGGGATCAAGAGGACAGCGTGGCCATTGCATCTCTGGAATGTGCAGGAGAACGCTCCTTGGCTGCTCCTGGCTTCCGGTGTTTGTTGGCAACCTCTGGCAGTTGTTGGTTTACAGATGCATCAATCCGGCCTCTGCCTTCATTGTCACAGGGCATTCTTTCTGCCTCTCTCTATCTTCACACGGCTGCCTTCTTATAAAAACCCTGGTCATATTGGAGCCGGGGCCCACCCTACTCCATTATGACCTTTTCTTATCTAATTATACCGGCAACAACTCAATTTGGAAATAAGGTCACATTCTGAGGTGCTGGAGATTGGGACTTCAGCATATCTGTTTTGGGGGGAGGACACAATTTAACAAATAGCACTTTGTTTATTGAAACATGGCAGAGTTAAGATTTTTCTAAAAGTATCAGCTTTCTTCTCCTGATTCTTTTCTCTCTTTTTCTCTCCCCTTTTCCCTCCTTTCCTTTTTTTTCTTCTTGTTTGCCAAGCCATGGAATCTTTGTGAGGAACAAGACGGTAACTGGGAGGAACTAAGTTGATGTACTCAAGGAAAGACATGGCAACATTTCGGAAATAAAACTCAGAAGAAAACAGGCAGTCTGCCTGTGCTGGGGAAACATCTGAAGACAGAAGCTAGCATAGATGGAATTCTGAAGAAGGAAAGAGAAGATTTGAAAATATAACATTTGTGAAATAGCTAAAGACAATTTTCTGATATTTGCTCCGTTGCCAAGAGGAACCGCCCTTTGGTCTGAGAGTCCCTATCTATGTTGCACTTCATGGGCTGGGAGCCATGTCTGCATTTCATTCGGCTGTGTCACTGTACTGGGGTGAACTCTGTGGAGGGAGGGAGGGAGTGCGGCCAGTTTTGTTCATGCTACATAAAGTATTGATCTGATGGGGATTCTTCCGCCATGGAGGCACAATAACCAAAGACAGACAGGAGCAAACATTGGCAGGGTCCATTTCAGCACAGCCCGCAGGGAAAAACACACCTGTCCAGTGGATTTTAATGTACGGCTCCCCTGGCAAGACACTCCCTCTAATAGACCACCATGTCTGTGCCTTCTCGGATGATGGTAACTCCTTAATATCACCCAAGGAGGCCCCTATTCTGCTCCTGTATCCACTAAGCAGACTTCTCATTGTGGTTGAATTTACTCCTTCAAGGGGAGAAATGTATTAGTTGCATTGACAAAAATATGTTCAGGCTTGGTAAAGTTTTTCTGTAAAGGGCAAGGTAGCTTTGCAGGCCAAGGCGTCTCTGTGGCAACTACGCAGCTCTGCACTGTGACAAGAAAGTAGCTTACATCGTGTAAGCCAATGGCGTGGGCCTGCTCAGTGCAACTTTTTTCACAAAAACAGGCTTCAGGCAGAGCTGGCCCACCAGCCACGGTTCTAGACCATGGGACCATAAAAATGTGTGGGTTTTTTTTGTACTTTTAGTAAAAATTTGAATTTCTCTTTTATGCAAACACTCATATATATAAACTAGAGGCCTGGTGCACAGATTTGTGCACTGTTGGGGTCCCTCAGTATGGCCTGTGGGGATCGGGCCGAAATCAGCAGTCCAGCAGTCCAAATCCCCCTTTGGGCTTCTCCCTGGCATGAAATGGCAGGCGGCCAGGGGGAGCCCCATCCCGGGATGGGTGCTATGCTGTTCCCGCTCATCTGGATCTCACTGCATCTGCTGCCGCAGCCACTCCATAGGCTCGCTACCCTTCCACTGTGGTCTCCACATGCCTGTCCTAGGGTGATACTGGCATGCCAATGACTGAGAAGCAGCCATGGGCTCACACCCAGACAGTCCCGATGCTGGTCCCAAACCCAGTCCCAGTCCAGATGGGGGAGGGGTGTACAGGGGGAGTGTCCGCAGGAGAGGCTTACACTGCCACAGCTGTACTTGCCACCCATGAGCCTGGTGCCTGGTGCCCATCAGTCACCTGAGCAGCACTCCCACTGTGGGAGCGCATTGACCACCAGGGGGCAGCTCCTGTGTTGAGTGTCTTCCCTCTGGTGGCCAGTGCACATCGTAGCGACTGGTCACATGGTCACTTAGGCTTTTATAAATATAGGGCCCAGTGAGTTTTATTAATGTGAACTGCCTCTAAGAAGCTGTTTCACTTTCTTGCGCTGACAAATTGAAGACTCCGCTTTGTAAGACGGATGTCAGACCTCTGATCACAGCCAATTCACAGGTACATTTTCACCTCGGAAAGCCTCATGGAAGCAGAGTGCAGGTTTCTCCCCGGGCAAGGAGGGGCTCTCACGATGGAACTTCGTATCTGGGTTTTTCAGGTTTTATTTTATCTGTGTTGGATGGGGCCTCAAAGTTCATTAAAGACTAACTGGCTTTGCAAAGGAGAACGTGAGCCTTTTAGACATGGGATAAGCATGCAGGTTTCCTAACCCTGGGTTGGTTTTCCTAACCTTTGAACTTTGCTACTAAAAATTGTCCCCCAACCTGAGACCCAGACATAAGGGAGCAGTTACTAGTACACAGTGTTGATGCTGATGATGAGTAAGCAGAGCGCTTGCACCAAGGGGCCTATGGCACTCACAGGCTCTTAGGACTTCTGGTTCGTGTCTTTGAAAAATAGACTCACAGGCTCTTAGGACTCCTGGTTTGTATAATGTCTTTGAAAAATATTCAGTGACATTAAGCATTTACTGTCCTTACATTTATCTAAACCCACCTTGAAGCTGCTTATGTTTTGGCTTTACAGCTCAGGTGACAGATTCCATGTTTTATTCTCTTCTAGACAATTACTTTAGAGTCTATTTTTATTACAACCAATGGTTACATAAGCAAGAGATGATAATTCTGGGAAGCTCTTAATGGGACAGCATTTGAGGGTGGTTTTATTTATTTATTTTTTTGAAAAAGGAATCTTTGGGTACCTTGCATAACAAATTACTCCAGAATAACAACTTTCCACAGTGACTTTCCAGCATTTTTAGCCACCAAATCTTGCTAAAAAAGTAAACAAACAAAACAACAATAAAAATAAAGAACACATGGGGATCTTAGAAAAAACTGATAATAGATACACTGATCTACCTTTTAACTTTTCCCTGTAGAACTTAACATCATATCACACACTATTTTTTTTCTTTTTTTAAAAATTTGGTTCACTCACCTAGAATGTAAGTCCCTTGAAGACAAAGACTTTGCCTGTATGTCCCCAACCACTAAAACAGTCCCTGGGGCATAGCAGGCATCCAGGAGATGTGGTTGAATAAGTGTAGTAACATGTAAGGACCTAAGGCTAAGCCGGAACCTAGGGCTGTGTCTGGGATTCCCTTGCTCTCAAACTGTGCAGAACTTGAGGGTCCTTTGTGGAGCCCTTTCTGTCTGTGAGTGGATTTTGGTTGGTACAGAGCTTTGGTAGAAAGCTGACTCATGTTTTACGATGAGGGCCTCGGAATATGTTGTGAGGTCAGTGGTAGTGTTTCCAGTTTGCAGAGGAGATGAGACTCAGAGGAGATAATGGATTTGCCGCAGTCCCACAGGTGGAAAATGGGAATGCCATCGATCTGAAAGGCAGCTGTGGACACATGCACTGTAGTTTCAAACTGTGTTGGCTACAGCTTACAGGAGCAAGTGAGTTTTAAATTATGACCCAGAAAATACACACACACACACACACACACACACACACACACACAGCAAAGATTTTACAACATGCTCTTCCTAATGTGTTCTGATATTTTTATTCTGTTTAATTTAAAGGTTCTAACTGCAGCCCCAGAATGAATAACAATGCTGTCTGTCAAGCATCCTCACTTTCTTGCCCGCTTTTTCCTCTCAGACCATCTTCTCTCCTTTTGGAGGTGAGACGGTGATTGCCTCCTCTTGCAGGGCTGCCTCGTCTCTGGTCTCTGCCAGGTCAGCCCCTCTGGGGAGCAGGGCAGCCCACGTCTGTGTTGGAGTTGGAGCACACAAGCAGCCAGGACACCGTCTCAGAGGAAGTGGGAGGCTTTTACAGGGGCAAAGGGCGAGAGAAAATCAAGTTTGAGCGCCTGGCTGTTTGGGGCAGGAAACAGTTAAGAGACCACTAGATGCCTTGCGCTGCCAAGACCACCACCATGCGAGTACCAAGATTAGACAGAGCGCAGATGTGAAGTAACGAGAGTCCTTCAGAGCGAGATAGCGACAGCATAAATTAACCTTGTCTCGGGCCTGACAAAAGGGACCACACACTTTTTGAAGCCTTAAGAGCGAAGCCATTTCTTCTCTTTTTTTTTTCTTTCTTTTTCTTTTTTTGTTCTCGTCAAGGTTATATACCTTTATCCAACAGAACAAGCTCAATTAGAGGCGGTTGTTTACAGGGAAGGGAAGTGAGCGCAGTTGGGGGCTATCAGGGTGAGGGCGCAGAAAACAAAGGAACGCGCCTGCAAAACAGCTGAGGTTTCCTTGAGTTCTCTTCAGCTGATAAGTTTCCCTTCACCCCGCAAGATTACTTTGGTCTATTTTCCTGAGACTGGAGAAACAAAGAGGTGAAAACATTCCAGACTCCCGATCTTCCCAGTGTGACAGAGTTTGGGTCACAGTTTTCTCTGAAGCTGCCTGTTCTGGTGGAGAGGTTATATGTCATATGTCACACCAGCTGCCAGGGATGGGCCTCAGTGACCACTCAGCCCTGTGGCAATGCCACGGGAGCAACCACGAGCTAATCCATCAGTGGATATGTAACCTGAAGCTCTGGGGAGGGCCTGGCGCAGGAGTTCCCAAATAATAAACTCTCTACTCAGGGGAGGCCCAGCGGGGCTGGGATTTGAGCCACAGATGGCTGTGTGAGGACTGTGTCCCAGAAGGTAGGGCATTCGGCACACCACTGACAGGGGGCTGTGGACCGAAGGCAGGGCCGAATGTAAGAATCAGAGAAGGAATAGGAGCAGGAGCTGCACCTGGTGGCTAGCAGAGAGGATGTGGAGTTTGGATCAGAGTCTCCTAAACATCCATGGAATGCCTGTCACCTGAGGAAGGAACAGGGGAGTTGGCAAGGTTGGGGTGAGGAATAGTGGGGGGAGGGAAGGGAAGGAAGATGCTCTGATGGAGCAGACTGCACTTGCATGCTTCCTGGGTGCCAATGGCTGGGAAAGGGTCAGGGCAGACACGGGTCCCAGAGCCATGTTTACCTTGCCGCCGGGACAGCTTTCTCTCAGGGCCCCTCTGAAAGAGGCTCACCAGCCCTTCATGGGGATACAGTGAGTCCAGGGCTGCCCAGAGCTCACTGGACACCAGTGGAGCAAATCAGGGGAGAGAACAGCTGAGGCTGTCTCCTCTCTCAGTAGAACTGTTTCCTCTTGTTGTTCTCAAGGCCAAGATTAGACCTGGGTGAAGGAGCCTGTATTCTGGTTGCAGACTCTAAGGACCACTGTATGTCTCCACTGTAAAACATCCCTTCTAAATTGCCTAACCATCATGTACAAGTTAAATAGTGCATTTTAAAAGAATGTTATTCCCATGGAGATTTGAGAGAATTTTAATTATTTTTATCTTATTGTTCGCATTGCTCATTTTCCTCTAACATCAGGATGAGGTCCCCGTAGCCGAGGAGATGGAAGATGTTTTGGGGAAGGTACCCAGTTTTGGAGTAAGGGCCTTTTCTGGGAAAGGTGATCTAGGGTCAATGAGGTTGTGGGGTCTTGGGAGAGGGTGTGTGTTGGTGAGGATGGGGTGGTTCAGAACTGGATTTGAGGAAAGCAGGGATCTAGGAGAATCCAGTGACAGGGATGAAGAAGGGCCAGCAGAGCCATACTTTGCTGACTCTGAAAGGCTTACCCCGTCCTTCTATTCCTCCGGCTCTTAAATTCACACCCTGTGGTTCTTTAGTTTCTTCCTGTGGGAGCTGCTCTTGCTAGGGCAGGAGTAGAGCCCTTTCTGCTTCCTGGCCCCCAGCCTTAGTCCTGGTGAGACCCTTCTAGCAATCCTGAGCAGTGAGCTCCTCATGCAGGAATACTTCTGATTCCTATCCACACCACCCTCACCAGAACATAGACGGCACATAATGATGTTTGCCCAAAGACTGATTCACCCAGTGGATAGTGTGTGCACATTTCACACCTGTGTGTGGTCCAGGGTCTTGTTTCATGCTGTTCCTTCTTCCTGCACTGCCCCCGCCTTTTCCATACCATCAATCGGTGCCCTCTGAGTCATCCCTCAGGACTCAACTCTAATGATGTGTCCTTTTTGTAGCCTTTTCTCTCTGTCTTTGTGTGGTTCCTCCTGTGTACATGCCCAGCAATACATGTCACAATGCATTATCATTGCTGCTTTCCTAATCTTACCCATTTGACTTCGACCTTGAGGTCATTTGTATCTTATTTCCAGCACATAGGACAGTACTTGGCACCTAGTAGGCTCTTAATAACTTTTTGGTTGATTGATTAGGCTGTCTATGAAATTATTCCAAGGGACCTCACCAACACTCCCAGTGGGTTTCCAGCCTGTGGATGGCCAGATAAGTGCTCAGCAGCTGAGAGAAAAAATAACACCTGCGTTGGAATCAGAGTAGGCATGAGTAAGTGGATATTCATTTCAGTTTGCCACAAAGAGCTCACTCCCCCTGCTTATCAAGTCAAGTCCCCTTAATTTTCCTTCTAAACACTTTCTGAACTTGGCATCCAAAAAGGCAGGTTATTAATTTGGCATATGAAGAGCTGACATGCATTTCTGGGCCTGCTGAGTAGTGAAGGATTTTCAAGAAATAATAGCGACTATACAGTGATTGCATATAGAATCCATAAAACAAGAGCCCATCTGGTTGTCTGTGATGAAGCTGTGCAGCTGGGAGGCAGATGTGCTGGGTTCGCCTTTCTAGTGGCGCAGAGATCGTCAGAGCGCTGAGCGCTCGGGGCATTTTGACTTCACATCTGATTTTCTGCCTTTGGATAGATCCAGACCCTCATTGCTGAACATCTCAGAAGGGGCTATTTGTTCCCAAGTGCTGAGGCAGTTGGTGGGACAGTTCCTGACAAAGAGAAAGCCCCATGTTAAAGGCTGGCTCAGAATGTGGGTCTTGGTTTATGTAGACATGTAAGTGCTGACTGAGTGCAAAGTCCATGGCTGTGCCCATTTTTGATCCTTAGGTTAGGAGGAAATTGCCAGTGTTTCCTTTTTCATGGGACTTGAGGCCTGTATTCTTCCCTCCCTTCCTTCCCTCCTTTCTTCCTCCTTCCCCTCCTTCCTTCCTTCCCCTCCTTCCTTCCTTCCTTCCTTCCTTCCTTCCTTCCTTCCTTCCTTCCTTCTCTCATTTCCTTCCTCCTCCTACCTGCCTTTTTCTTTCTTTTACTTTTTACCATAAACTTTTAAATTTATATACTAATGCCAATCCTATATAATAAAAGGCTAATATGCAAATTGTCCCTACTGGTGGGAGTTCAACTGACCCGGGAGTTAGACATGCGCTGACCACCAGGGGGTGGTGTGGAACATGGTGGGCGTTGGTGATACGGCACTGGCAGCGGGTGGCAGTAGAGGTGCTGCTGCCTGCTGGGGCCTGACGAAAGCGGGACTGGGATGGGTTGGTGGAGCAGGTGAATGGATGGTGCCAGGTTAAGGTGGATGCAAAGGGAGGCCCTGGCTGGCAGCCAGCAACTGGCAGCTGCTAGAGACCCTACCCATGCACAATTTTGTGTCCTGGGCCTCTAGTACTATAATGACATCCCTACATTTCTATCACTGGATTTAATAATTATCAACATTTTGTTCAGCTTCTGTATGACCTTCAGATCACATGATTTCTAAGGTCCCTTATAGCTCTAATAGGAGTTTGTTTTTCATCTCATTTGTTCCTGAATTAAGTGTTGTTTCTCCATTACAAAAAATATACAAGAGGGTACCCAAGAGAGTGGCTCAGTTGGTAGAGCATCGTCCCATGAACCACAGGGTCACTGATTTGAATCCTAGTCAGGGCACATGCCAAGGTTGAGAGGTCATATAGGAGGCAGAAAATTAATGTTTCTCACATCAATGTTTCTTTCTCACATCGATATTTCTCTTTTCCTCTCCCTTTCTCTGTAAAATGAATAAAAACATTTAAAAAAGTATATAAGGGGGTAGGAACATGGATGTAAACTATAGTGGCTGATCTAAAGGGGGAGCTGTGACAGAGGCTGTCTTCCCTCAATTACTATCCATGCTCCAAGGCCACCCAAATAAAGATACAATCGAAGGCAATGGTCTGCAAACTCATTAGTCAACAGAACTAAATATCAACAGTACGACTGAAATTTCTTCTGAGAGCCAAATTTTTAAAACTTAAACTTCTTCTACTACCACTTCTTCAAAATAGACTCGCCCAGGCTGGAAACCAACTTCTGTGCATGGGCCACAAAGTTTCATTCGCACTGTACGTGCACGCCCGCACGTGGTATTTTGTGGAAGAGCCACACTCAAGGGGCCAAAGAGCTGCATGTGGTTCACAAGCTGTGGTTTGCCGACCACTGATCTGAGGTAAAAGAGTACACTTGCTCTGCAGATGTAGCTTCTTACTCACCCACTCCCAGACAAGCTTCTAGCTGTTTCTCCCAGCAGAACAGCAACTCCTAAGCCACTTCGATGTAGAAATTCTTCTGTTGCCACTAATAGTGGCAACATCCAGGTCCAGCTTCTGGAAGCCGGATGTCACAGTCACTTCAGCTTCAAGAGTGGATCCTTTCCCTTCATTTTTTATCCATCTGATGCTTTCTCCTGAGATACCACTTCAGTTGCCTTCGTGCACAAAGTAGACTACTTAACCTTTTTTTCACGTTTCCTCTTCTTTTGTTTTATTTTCCTCTCTCTTGTCTTTTCTTTGGTCAAAGCAGCTATTGAACGTTTGCAACACTTAGTATTATATGAAGCAATTGAAGTTCTCTAACGTACCTGTAGTCTTCAGAAAAATGACGATATTTGAAAGCCTTTGCAGTTTTCAGCCTTCTGCATAGTTAAAATGTCTCTGCCTAAGCAACTCAGCATTTTTCATATTATAATGATAGCTCAGAATTTTTGTAAATAGTGTCAGTGTTCCTTGGAGAACTTGAAGAAAGGTGGGTGGAAGGTAACGCTTTGTTTATCTTTGTAGCTGTGACTTCTAGTTGCACCTTCAGGTATAAGCAGAGATGCATAATACATACGCATTTGGGATGTGTACACACTGAAAGTTTGCATGCCTGCACATAATAAAGCACGAGTACTTGCTCTTCAGCTCTAAAAAATGTTGGAAGGTTTTTTCTTCTCAAATTAGCGTTACTTGGGGGAGCTGTGTGACATGCCATTTCATGTGTATACCTTTTTTTTTTTAACAGTTCTGTCTTTTCCCCCCTCAGAGCTTTGAAGCAAAATGTCAAGTCCTCTGCAGCCAGTCACTTTCCATAATTTTCCTGATTATTCCAATGAGTGCCGTTCACTCTGTTCTCATGGCAGGTGCATACCAATGTGCCATGTGGCAGCCTCCTGTGTCAGCCCTGTCACCAAGCCCTCTAGGAAATGAGGCCCCGTGTTGTTCTCAGGACACAAACATCCCACAGACAGACAGAAACCATTGCCTGTTTCCAAATTTCTGACTGCCACACGTCAAAGAAGTTCACTAAAAATTTAACAGTGGCGAGAATTGGGTAATATTTTTGAGCCTTATGATAGGGCCATGGGCCGCCATTCACTGATTTATTTCACTAGTATTAACTGAGACCTTACTTTGTGCCAGGAACTATTCTGGGTGAAGGAAATCTAATAGTCAAAAAGATAAAAGTTATAAGGAAGAAAGTAAGTAAATAAATAATGTAGATACTTTTGATAGAGGTAGGGCTAAGGAGATGTGGGGAGAGGCTGAACGTCCAGTTTAGAGAAGGGTTTGGAAATAACCAACCTGAAGAAAATGTACTAAAGTTGAAGACTGAATGTCAAGAAATAACATATCAGGAAGCAGAGAATTCAAGCGTAGGGCATAGCATGTGCAAAGGCCCAAAGGCAAGAAGGGGCCTGATACGTTTGAGAAACAGAGGGAGGCAGTATGTTTGGAAGGATGAGTGAGATGCAACATATAAGTAGAGGAAGATTATAGAGGGCTTTACAAAGCCAAGGAGAGAAGTTTGAATTTTATTCTCAGGGAGATAAAAACAAAAAGATTGGAAAATAGGATGTGAATCCTTATTTATGCTTATGGTTGGCCATGAGGTGGGAAATAGGCCACTGAGAGGAAGAGTTGGAGCACGGCACATTAGGCTACTGTGATAAGCAGGCCAGATGAGAGAAGGGGGTCAGTTTTGGAAATAAATGTAAAGAACAGCTGCTGATGCGTTTTATGTGGGAATTCAGAGGAAGAGAGGGATCAACGATAACTTCCAGATTTGGGGCTGAGGCAGTTGGTGAAGCAAGCAAGCAGACAGATAAAAGCTGATGTGTTGTGAGGTGGAATTTGTAGGATAGGGTGTCTTTTAGAAACCCATGTAGACATATGATGGAGGTATCCCCACTCCAGAAGAGAGTCCAAAGATGTAGATCCAGGGTCATTGCCATATCGATTTATTTCAAGCTATGGGTCAAGATGATGTCAGTTAGTAAGTGCATAGGAAAAGAAACCCAAGATTAAATTCTGGGGCATTCCAACATTTAGAGACCCATCAGTGGAACAAGAAACAGTAAAAGTTCAGATACTTAGATAGGAGGAAAGTCAGGGGCCTGTGATCTCACTAAAGATGAGAGAGAGAGAAAAAAAAAAACATCAGGACATTCCAACGCTGCTGGAGTTCTTAATACTTAACTTCCCCACCAGCCAAATCTTAAGCTCGCACCCCCAAAAGGAGGCAGGTTTCTATCCTCTCTTGCTTACGACTCAGGTTCTCCTTGATTAATGTTTATTTCTCCCTTCTAGAAATAATCATTCATTTTCTTCAGGCTTAAGCAAGATAGCTCTGGCCTTGTAGCTGGCTCCCAACCCAGCCATCTCCCAGGTGCACCTTCTCTGCAGCGAGCACTCCCACCCAGCTAGTCCTGGTCCCCCGAGAAGCACCTGGCAGCTGAGAGGGAGAGCTCAAGGGAAAGGGAGGAGCGTGCAGATAAGCACAGGAAGAATGAGCACATCCAGGGATGACACACGGCGCTGGGACAGTACCTTTTCCCAGAGATCTGAGGGCTGGAACGTGCGCATACAATTATCTTCCTGCTCTTTCTTAGAGGTAGACATTGAAATAACTCCAGGAAGAATAAAGAGAAACTCGCCATTTCTTTGGGAAAAAAAATGAGCGTTCAGAGCAAATTGATTCTGCAACCCATAATTAAGCATGAGAGGAATGAAAGGTAATGGACTTGGATGCCTCACTAAAGCTATAAAAACATCTTATATCCTAACTCTATTTGTTATTGTTTGCTGCAGAATATATTACCTGCAAAGCTTAGCGGCTTAATGCAATGCGTATTTATTATCTCTGTGTCAGGAATTCGGGAGTAGGTGAGTAAGCAGAAAATACCCAACGCCATCCTTCACTCTTTCAACAGAAGCGAGTGTGCAAAAAGCCATTCCTGAGATGAATAAGGACACTGTGCTGTCCACCAGACACTAGCCTATCAGAAAGAGGATCCAACAATACGGGGAATTAGTGAACTGACAAGCCTTACATATGGCCACTAGGAATAAAAGTTACTCAGAAGAAGCCCAGGATTTGAACTCTGCAGCACATGACAGTTCTAATCTCTCCTCCCCCTCTCTTCACAATGTAATACTTGGCAAGAGAAAGGTCACTTGACAATATTTATTAGCTCATTAACTGTAAGTATCTTTGCTGCCATGGGAAATATTTTTTATATCAATTCAATTCTGTTCTACAAGCTATGCTGCAGGTGTCTCTTCGTTGTGTAAATGAAATGGTGAGCACTAACTCTCTCCTGGCATCCGAGATCCATAACTAAATATTATTCTTTTCCCAGCTGTGAAAAAGAACATGATCAGACCGAGTTGGGCTTGGCTGACATGCATGAGATCAACGAGGCACATGTCTGTGTTGCCTGGTCATGGGCAGTACTTTCAAGATGAGGAGCTTGGCTATCTCACTTCCCCCCTCACCCCCATCCCCATTCCCAAGGAAAGGAAAAGGGAACAGAATTAACATGTACTCAGCGCCAGATACTATATTAGGTCCTTTTGTATATTAAATATATTTAATTTAATTCTCCCAACAGCTCTCATAAGTAGGAAAGGAATTGTTGCCACAAATAAAATAGATGAGGAAACTGAGTCTCAGAAAACTTAATTTGTTACACAGCTGTTAATGTGGAGAAGCTGGAATCTATTTTTTTTTCAAACACATACTATTCTAAGACAAAACAGTCTTTTCAAACATTGGCGATTTCCCATTTGCTTTCCAGAAAAACCTGGGCATGGTTGCAGATGATTCAGTAGCAGCAATAGAATAAAATATCATTGGACTTCTGATTCGAAAAGATTTGTCTTTTTAGAATTAGGTGCACTGATTCTTTAAATAAACTGAAATGTGTTTTTCTAATTGATTGTTTTAAAATAGAAATCTGATCACAGCTTAGCTATTATATATATATATTTTTTGGGGTGGGGGAAGGAATCTATAAGTTCACCAGCTTTATTGGTAGGGATATGATACCCATTGACTAGAAAATACCAAAAATCATTCATTCATTCATTCATTTATTCCTTGCATTTGTGCAGGTTCTTCTTCTTGCCCTCTCCTCTACCCTTGGCTTGACTATCTCTTCATTGTCCTTCAAAACTCATCTCAAGGCCAACTCTTCTGAGAAAGTTACCTTTCCTCTTGTAGTACCATGTACAATTTTCATAGTTTTATACAACTCCCCCTGCATTTTTTATTTAATTATTTTCCCCCTCAAACTGCTATAGAATTAATTGAGGGCAAAGGTCTTGGCTCACTCATCTCTGTTCTCAGTGCCTAATAGCTGTCATTTAGGGATTCTCAAGTTAGTTGTTAAATGAATGCGTGAATAACTGAATCAGTAGTTAATATGATGACATTATTTATTAGGCACCTACAACTCGTAACAATATTTCACTTCAAGTCTAATGTTGTGTGCCACTGCTTCGCTGATATTTGAATTCAAAACTATGGCATACTGTCAACTGGAGAACACTGTGGGGTGGTAAACCTCTCTCTCTCTCTCTCTCTCTTCCTCTCTCTTTCTCTCTCTCTCTCACACACACACACACACACTGAGTGGCCAGATTATTATGTGTTCAGAGATCATAATAATGTAGCCACTCAGTGTATATTGCATTCTCACATTCTGGAATGACTGAGTTTATTTTAAATAGGTATTAACTTTGAAGCTCAAAATGTTGAAAAGCTAAACCAGTTGGCCTGTTGTGGTCAGTCACTTTTCTACCAAAGACTTTCTGCTCCACTCACAGAATATGAGTTCTGAGCTCCAGGTCGTATAGGATAGTTCTCAAATGCTGGGAAATCTCTTTTCCAATAAACAGCATTTTCTTTAAAAGCTTACCAGGGCCCCGTTATGGATAGAAGTCATGTAGAGACAGAGTCCTCTTCAAATAAGAACTACATAAATGAACTCAAAAATAATTTATCTCAAAGCTATGGGATGCTTTACTAATCCCCTGACCTGAGAAAAGGTGTGTGTGTGTGTGTCGAGGTCTGGTGCATGAATTTGTGCCTGGCCAGGGGGAGGGGACATGGGTGGTTGGCTGGTCTGCCTACTGATCGAACTCTTGGTTGAGGAGAAAATTTGCATATTAGCCTTTTATTATATAGGATATATACTGAGTGGTCAGATTATTATGCATTCAGAGAACATAATAATCTGGCCACTCAGTGTATTTAAAGAGAATCATCACAGAATGTTAACACAGAAAGCATGTCCAGAGTTTTTGAAAAAACTTGATTTTATGTGATAATTGATTTCCCCACTTACCCTGTTCCTTTAGATGAAAATGCTGTGAAATTACTTTGGAAAAAAAGAATGAAAACATTAGGGCTTTTTCATCTAACTTTCCTAATGGGGCCTCAGAAAGGGATGTCTCTGCTTTGCTTTATCCTCTCTTTATGATCAAAGGGGAACGTAGGAGCCCAGTGGAACAGACTGGAAAATGGCTTGTGATTCGGAGCCAGCCCCGAGGTTGGTGGAATTGGCAGTAAAGGGGAGAGAAAATGGGGTGCTAATGATATTAGAGTGACTATTCAGGAGAAAGCATTTATCTTACAGGGTTCAAGCGAATTTATGAGATAATTAATATTGACAGTCATGTTCATTTTGTGCAGGGAGTACTTTAAGCAGCAACTGACTAGATGCCAACAGATGTGAAAGTAATAGTCCAGGATGTAAAAAAGCTGTCTACATTTACACGGGGGAGAATCGGGAGAGTTCTCACTCCGTGCATTTTCAGTACCAGCAGCTACGATTTTATAAATTACCAGCCTTTTTTTCTCCCTCCTTCAGAGCGTTCCTTTCTGAAGCAATGTGCTCTGTAGCCAGAACAACCGAATGTCCTGGGACTTTTAGAACAGCTCTGATTTAAAATAATCTGTCCTGTCGGACACCCGTCACATGTTAGACGGTGTGACAGTTTGGGGTTCAGAAAGCATGGTCACCATCGAGTCAGTGCTTCCAGATGAGCACTTGCATTCCATCAACTCTCAGACGATTTGATCATCCGGTGCTTGCTGCAGTCCCCCCTCCGGCTTGGACCCTGTGCACTGTTGTTCCCAAATAGAAGGAAAAGGAGAAAAAGAAGGGCATTGCACCCTTATGCTATTATAGAAATATTATTCTATAAAAATTTTAAAGTCAGGCAAAAGTGTTTTTTTTAAAATCACACAATGTATATTGTAGGAAAATTAAAAATATAATCAAGCAAATTAAGGAAAACACTTCCATCTTACAACTGCATAGATTATTGTCTAATATTTATTGTACATAAAAACAGTTGTGGATCATCCTTTTTTTTCTTAGCAAAAAATGTGGTCCCAATACTCATGACCAGGTTTGTCACAATGTTTCTTATTTAGCAGTATATCACAAACATCTTTCTACATCAACACATACATATTTACATCATTCTTTTAATCACTGCTTACTACTCTATAATAAAGACATGCGGTAAATTACTTAAAGCCCCTTGGATATTGTTAGTTTGATGTTTTATTAGTATATACAATGCTGAGAAAAGGCATAATTTTCTTCGCATGCAGTACTTGGTGGTGACATGGGACTTGATTCCTAAACAAGTCTGCAAATCTCGCTGGAAGCTGCCAGGAATGATAGTTTTCGGTAATATGCAAGAGTCTAGCCATTCCATGCCCACACATCAATGGCGCACTGGGGAATCCCACTTTAATCTTCATTATCATTCGCCATTGGCCTCTTTTGTGTTTCTCAAGGATTCCCCGGTGTCCAGTCCAACTCTCTTGATCATCTCGTTGCCATTATTTTTTTGGCTGGATGTCGCAAGCATTATTCTGAGGTCAGTCTATGGTTGAGTCTGTCTGGATCGCATTTTCGGGTGGTGCATCACACACCATGTCTGCTCCCTGGCTCCACCAACAAGACTTGAAAGAGATTTTTAAAAAAAAAAAGGCTCAGAAAGGTTTTTGGATATCAAACAGCTTTTACAAAAATAACATTTTTATGACTTAAAATGTAAATGAATCAGAAACATATGGATTAAATTTCCTTTGAAATACCCCAGGGTTTAAAAACTGAAGGGATGAGCGCTTGCAAAATGAGTTAAATCGAGTTTTGCCAAAAATCAAACATTTGAAAAATTGCTGGGGATGTTTCGCTGATCCCTAGGTGCTCGTACTTATGGGCTCTTCATTCTCCATTTCAAAAGCACTGAGACTGTAAAATGTGGGTCACTCCATAAAACACACTTTAGGACTCATTCTGTGGGCATTTGGCTCTGGAGCTAAAGAGTTGATTTCAAAAAGTCAATTTTAGAATGAACTTGAGTTGCGCCTTACTTCGTCAGTATGTTGCAGTCCACTCCTCCAACTGTGATCATGCCATCCTGTGTGAAGGGTGCTCCAAGGAAACCCAGACTCTGCGGGAAAAGCCTGACCTATCCATCAAACACGCCCAAATTAGTACTCCTCTCTTATGGTACTTATCCCCGGCATTTCCCTGCTCCTGAATTTTAGGTCAAGATGCATAGAAGCAGGGCCTAAGAGAGGGATTCTTGCATCAGTGATTTATCGAGGAAGAACTCTTGGGAGAAATCTGCAAGGAAGTGAGGGAAACAGGTAAGGCAGGGGCAGAAGCTAAGCGAAGATGTGGTTTCCGCTGAAAACTATTCTCTGTCTGATCCTGCAGAGAGCTCTGAAGCGTAATAGCACCTCGGAGCTGTCCCACCTTGAAACATGACCCCTATCAATCAGTCTTTGGCTGTCAGCTGCCCCTGGGAGGAAGAACCCACCGCTCTGCCTGTTGGGAGACGGACAGCTCCAGTCTCTCTGCTGAGGACAGTCCTTAGGGCATTTCTACAGACAAGAGTGTAAGGGTGAGTCTGAGCCAATAACACCCACAGCAGTTGAGGACAGAGGCAATGGATCTGGCAAGTTATTAACAGTGTTCACTCTATCCCGCTTTCGCAAAGCCTTGAAGACACTTTTAATTCCTCCCTCCCCTCTCTCTAATGCTTTCCCATATTCAATCAAATTCTTTCCACTTTATTTGATTGTATCTTTTTCTTGCCTTTATCTTATTTGAAGACTTCCTTCTGCAGCCATGCTAGTGTAGGCTTATCGTGAAATATCTGGATCGCCCTACCCATGTCTCAGTTGAATCTCTGCTTTAGAAATCTCCTTCCCAGGTTATCCCACACATTGCTAGATTACTATTCTCCAACACACGTCATTTTCAAATGTTTAAGAATCAATTCTAGTTCTTAAATATCCACAGGAACATTTTACAAAAATTGTAAGGTGAAGAATACATGAAAATCATAGTGTTCTTTGGAGTTCCATTAAATGCTCGCATATAGTCTTAATATGATTCAAGTATTGTTTGTTATATCTGGTTTTAGACTAAAATAATAGACTATAATGCAGAAAAGTAAAGCATAAGAAAATTAATTTGATGAGTATTGATAGAATCTATCAATTAGTTAAGCTTAAGTTTTACTTAAATGGAATCCTATATAATAAAAGGCTAGTATGCAAATCGACTGAACAGTAGAACAACCAGTTGCTATGACGCACACTGACAACCAGGGGGCTGACGCTCAATGCAGGAACTGCCCTCTGGTGGTCAGTGCGCTCCCACAGGGAGAGTGCCGCTCAGCCAGAGCCAGGCTCATGCTGGCAAATGCAGTGGCAGTTGTGGGAGCCTCTCCCACCTCTGCAGCGGTGCTAAGGATGTCCGACTGATGGCTTTGGCCCGCTCTTAGTACAGGGCTCCAGGACTGTGAGAGGGCACAGGTCAGGCTGAGGAACCCCGCCAAGTGCACAGATTTCATGCACTGGGCCTCTGGTAATATATAAAACACTTAGACCAGTGCCTGCTAAGGGTAAGTGTTCAACTAATAGTCTATCTAATAAAGAGGGAATATGCCAATTGAATGTCATGCTGTAACAAGATGGCTACACCCACAACGGAGGCGGGGGATCCATAACACAAGATGGCTACACCCACAGCAGAGGTGGGATCCCATAACCCAAAGTGGCTGCACTCACAGTGGAGGACGAGTTCCTGTAATGAGCTTTAATGAGCAATCAGCAGGATCTGAGGCTGTGTGGCACTGGTCCAGGGAAGAGGACCCGATGCTGCATTCTCTGCCTGGTGTGGCTTGACAGGGGACTCAGGGGCTGCCCCAGCGCCAGGCCAGGGGATCTGAGGCAGTGCCCCCTTCCCTGGTGTCAGGCTGGGGACTTGAGGCTGCACCCCTCATCTGGCAGGTCTTAATGCGGTCCTGAGGCTGTGCCCTGGACCTCAAGGCATGTCCCCTGGCCCAGCGCCAGGCCAGGTGACCTGAGACCATGGTCCCCACCCAGCAGGGCTTAATGGGGGTGAGGCCAGCAGGTCTGGATCTAGCACAATGGGGGTGGGGCAGGCTGGGTCTGGGTCTCATGTGATTTTGAGGCACACGTGGGTAGGCAGGGACTTGACTGGTTCCCATGGCATGCCCCAGACTCTGACAGGAGGAAGATTTTCATACACATTTTACTAATTTTCTTTTATATCTGATACTTCTATTATAGAGAAAGGGCAAATAGCAATATTAAAATATTTTCTCTAATTAATTCCCTTTTAATGTGCACGAATTTCATGCACCAGGTCACTAGTTGGCTAATATTATCACTGTTGTTTCAGTGTTCTCACAACTGGTCTCTGGTTACACTGTTGTCATTTTCCAAGAGTTGTTTTATACAGAAACTAGAACAATCATGTTTAAATTGAAATCATATGATTATATTACAGTCTTGCTTATATTTCTTCCCATTATATTTACAATGAAACCTCATCTTTATGTTGATCTGTAAGACAGATCAACCGTTCCCTGCCCATGTCTCCAACTTCACCACTAGTCAGTGCCAAGACATGCTTCCAGCACATGGGCTACCTTAAGTTCCTTCTCTGTCAATCTCTTTCCTGCCTCAGAGTTTTTGCACCTGTTAAAACCCTCCTCCCACCCCCTCTTCATGCATGACTAGATCCACCTTTAGGTCTCAGTTTAAATGTTTTGTTCTCAAAAAGTTTTTTCCCGACTGCCTCATTTGTTCTTTCAATCAATAAGTATTTGTTGAGCACTTACTCTGACCCAGGCATTATTATATTCCCAGAAGAAAAAGTAAAAAAAAATTCACAATTAAAAGGCAGCAGTCCTTGTCTTCTGAGGACTTATAATTATGTTTCTCATATAATTAGAGAAACAGAAAAAATAAATAGGGCTCTGACTGGGTAGCTCAGGATTAGTTGGTTAGAGCATCATCCTAACACACCAAGGTTGTGGATTTGATCCCTGGTCAGGGTCTCTCTCTCTCTCTCTCTCTCTCTCTCTCTCTCATAAATCAATAAACAACAATTAAAAAAACTCTGAATAAGTAAGTAAATTAAATATGTATAGGAGAAAATAAAGGTGAGAAGGAAATGAGAAATGCTGGACTTGAATGATTGCAATTTCTGACAGGTCAGAAAACATCTCTTTAAAAAAGAGATCTGTATTTGAGCCAAGACCTGAAATAGATCCAATAGTCCCATTCCACTACATATTTTGCATTTTGGTCTTTTGTGTTGAAAGAGATCTTTATTTGAGCAAAGACCTGAAATAGATCCAGCTATACCATTTCACTATATATTTTGCATTTCATTCTTTTGCATTTTTTCCTTCTTAAAGGTACTTACTAAAATTTAAAATTATATTTTTTCCTTATTTTGTCTGTTTTTGCCACTAGGTTGTAAAGTATTAATGGGAACGGAATCATATTTGTCTTGTTTACTATTATACTCCCAGTTCATAACACTGTACTGATGCAAAAATTATTAATATATATTTATTTAATAAATAAGTGAAGTTGTTTATTATTACTGAACCAAATATCAGAAATCAGAATAACCCCTGAATGCAACTTATCATGTTAGAATGAAATGAAATGCCTTGTGTGGAAGTACATTTCATAGAAGAGCAAAGTGAATTGTAATTGATTGACTATAATGCTGTCTCATACTTTTTGGATAGACATGGAGCATAAATAAAAGAGAAATACTTTGGCTACCACCTTAGCACTCTATCATACTGTAAGAGAGAGCAAAAGCAGAGCTATACTCTACTTTCTGAACCTCTGATATCTGTATCTTTCCTGCCCCCTCCTTCCTAACATAAAAAAAGAATAGGAGCACTCGCCAAATTTTCCAGGTCTTTCTCACTTTCTCCAATGAATGCCTAAGGAACTGAGAGGATTAAGACTGAACCATGAAGCCTATTAAAAAATTGGAAACCTAAGAGGTAGGCCTATTATTTTTTTCAAATATATTTTTATTGATTTCAGAGAGTAAGGGAAAGGGAGAGAGAGATAGAAACATCAATGATGAGAGAGAATCACTGATTCGCTGCTTCCTGCATGTCCCACGACCCAGACATGTGCCCAGACTCGTAATTGAACTGTGACCTCCTGGTTCATAGGTCGAAGCTCAACCACTGAACCATGCCAGCGGGTCCCTATTTTTGCACTGACAGGCCTGTAGCTGGAGGACACCAGCCATGACTAGACTCCTGACAGTGTTATTCTAAGGAAGGCCAAGAAGACAAATTAGGAAGTCTTAGCCCAAGAAGTCAAGGGAAGTACAGTGTCTTGTAAATTATTCTAATGGATGTATGCAGAAAGAATAGTTATAAATTCATTTAGATTACTGAGGAAAAATGATCTAGCAAATTGTATTCCAGGTGGAGTAGAAAGGTTCAAAGTTTGGTCAAAGCTCTGCTAGAGACTTGAGATATGTGCAGTATTGTTTTACTTCATGTTCTCTGATAATTAAGGATATTACATATCTCATAAGGCCTATTTACTGACCATGTGTATTTTTCTTTGGGTAAATTCTCTGTCAAAATTTTTGCCTCTTATATTAGGGGTTTAGAGTGTTTATTTCTATTTTAAAATATATTTTATTGATTTTTTACAGAGAGGAAAGTAGAGAGATAGAGAGCTAGAAACATCAGTGAGAGAGAGACATCGATCAGCTGCCCCCTCCCCGCCCCCACTGGGGATATGCCCATAACCAAGATACATGCCCTTAACTGGAATCAAACCTGGGACCTTTACAGTCTGCAGACTGATACTCTTATCCACTGAGCCAAACCGGTTTTGGCTAGAGTGTTTTTTTATTTATTTGAATTTTTTAAATCTTTTAACTTATTTTCCCCTTTATTGATTAAGGTTATTATATATGTGTCCTTATTCCCCCATTGCCCCCCCCCCACGCATGTCCTCACCCCCCAGGTATCTGTATATGCAGAGGTTTTACACATGATCAATCTGTAATATAAATTTTAGGGGATTGTGGTTTATCTTATATAAAGTCTACACATTAATTAGAACAAAAATAAACCATAGCAAAATTTGGTCTACTATATAGGCATATGCCATGCAGTTACATTTCTTTAAAAAAATTCTTTATTTTGAAATAATTATAGATGCACATTTAAAATAAGAGTAATACAGAGAGATTGTGTACATCAATAACCCGATTTTTTCAGTGGTTAGCATCTTACAAAACCATAGTACAGCTTGGATGGTATGGCTCAGTGGTTGAGCATCAGCCTATGGAACAAGAGATCACTGGATCATTTCCTGGTCAGGGCACGTGCCTGGGTTATGGGCTCAATCCCCAGTAGGGGATATGCAGGAGGTAGCCAATTTATATTTTTATCTCCCTCTCTCTTCCCCTCTCTCTAAAATCAATAAAAAAGTATAATATCACATAGGACATTGACCTTGATGCAGTCAAGGTGCAGAACATTTTCATCACCATGCAGACCCCTCATGTTGCCCTTTTATATCCACCATCCCTCTCTTCCAGTCACAGCTCTTCCGTCAACCCGAATAACCACTAACCTGTTGTTCATATCTATAATTTTGTCATTTCAAGAATGTTATAAATATTGTTACATAGTATATAACCATTTTGAGATTACCTTATTTTATACAACATATTTTTTGAAGATTTATTCAGGTTGTTCTGTGTATTAATAGTTTATTATTAAAAAACTAGTAGCCCGGTACATGAAAATTTGTGACAGGGGATAGGGGGAAGGGGGCGTTCACAAGCCCAGCCTGCCCTCTCTCACAGTTCAGGAACCCTCAGGGGATGTCCTACTAACTGCTTAGGTCCGCTCCCCCTGGATGGTGAGATGGGCAGCCCATGCCCTGGAGCCCTCCCCCCGGGGAGCAGGCCTAAGCCGCAGTCTGGCCTCCCTCTGTGGGAGACAACATGGCTGACCAGGGGAAGGTGATGCCCCTATAACCTCCTGCTGCTGCCACTGCCAACTATGGTGGCTGTGAAGCCTGAGCTCCAGATCTTGTCCACGGCTGCCATGGGCTTCAGGCCTTGCAGCTGCCAGGGCTCAAGGCTGCCTGAGCCCCGGGCCTCCCGGCCTCTGTGGCTTTGTCTGGATGGATGTCTGGAAGATGTCTGCCCTAATTAGCATATTACCCTTTTATTACTATAATTTTTTTTCTGGTTAGATAATTATGCATTTTCCTTTCCTACATTGCACTAGGTAGACCTCCCAGGACTATTCTATATAATAAAAGCCTAATATGCTGTGTCCTACCATTCGTTTGACCATTCAATGCACTGACCACCAGGGGGCAGACATTCTGACTGGTAGGTTTGCTTGCTGCTGGGGTCCAGCTGATCGGGACTGGGTGAGATGGGCAGCCCATGCCCTGGAACCCTCCACCATCCCTCCCCAGTCTGGTAGTGCATCGGTGTGAGGGACCCCACCAGTGCATGAATCTGTGCAAGAATCTGTGGATTTCTGAACTCAGGAAAGCATTTAAGGATAATGTTAGCTCTAAGTTTTTATAAGTCCTATGTATCAAGTTGAGGAAGTTTACCTATATTCCTATTTTAAAATTATATTTACTTATTTTTAAATTTATTTTTCAATATGGTTGATGTACAATATTATATTAATTTCAGGAGTATAGCATAGTGATTAAACATATATATTATGAAGTGATAACCTTACTTATCAATAAATCTAGTACCCATAGTTATAATATTATTGACTACATTTTCTGTACTGTAGTTTATAGCCCAAAATTATTTTATAACTGGCAATTTGTGCTTCTTAATTCCTTTCCTCTTTCCTCTTTGTTACCCAATGTCTTTCCATCTGGCGACCATCGGTTTGTTCTTTGTATTAATGAGTTTGTTTCTTCTTTGTTTATTTTGTTTTATAGATTCTACATATAAGTATGGTATTTATCTTTGTGTGACTTATTTCAGTTAGCGTAATACCTTTTAGGTCCATGTCCCTATTCCTATTTTTCTGAGATTTTTTATCATAGAGGCCTAGTACATGAATTCATGCATGGGTGAGGTATGGCCTGCCGGGGGGAGGGGATGCAGAAGGTTGGTTGCTATCCCTGCTACTGATTGGGATAGCGGGGGCCGATTGCGGGCTGGACCAACTGGGGTAGGGCCACAGGAGTTTTGCTGGCTGGCCTTGCCCTTATAGGGCTGGTTGGCCAGCTGCAGTACATGACAATGACTAGTCGCTTGGCTTTTATATATATAGATGAGTGTGGAATTTTGTGAAAATCTTTTTCTGCATTGATTAAAATGATCATATGATGTTGAGTTCTTCCATAACCTTACTGTTTTTTCTCAATCATTCAATCAGTTGTTGAGTGAGGAGTAATGAAGTTTCCATTTATAATGAGTGGATTTATATTTGTATTTTCATATCTAGAAGTTTTGCTTCAGTGATTTCCCAACTCTGTTGTTTGCTGCACAGTAATTTATGATTGCTGTGTCTTCTGAACAGATCAACAGTTTTACTATTATATAATGTGCCTCTCTGTTTCTGGTAATTGTCTTTGTTCTGACGTTTAATATTAATAGAAGCTTTCCTGTTTTATTTTGATTAATATTTTCATAATATCTTTTTTTTCTTTTAGCTCCAACCTGACTATATCATTATCTTTGAAGTAAGTTTCTTTTAAACACCATATAGTACATCATGGTTTTTAATTCACTCTGCCAATCCCTGTCTTTTATGTGATCCCTTCAGTTATTACATTTTATGTACATAATTTATCATAGTCTACTCATGTGTCATTTTACTGGATATCTCATGTTCTTTTACCCTCCCTCATTTATGATAAAATTGTCTTAAATCTTACTTCTTTCTACGCACACTTAGAACCACACCAGACAGTGCTGTAATTTTTGTTTTGAATCAGTCATCCTTTAGAAAATTCAAGAAAAGAAGTTAAGCCTTTTGTATTTTCCCAAATTTTGCTTACCACCTTCTTTTGTTCTAGTGAAATTCCAAGATTCCTTCTATTGTCATTTCTTTTGCATTTGGAGAATTTTAATTAGCAATTCTCTTAGGATAGGGATGTTGGTGACAAATTCTCAATTTTCTTTTACCTGTGAATGTTGTTTTATTTTCCTTTTATTCTTGAAGGATACTTTCACTGGGAATAGGATTTTGTACCGACAGTTGATTTCTTTCAGCACTTAAAAAATACAGTATCACTTCCTTGTCATTGTCCTGGTTCCTGATGAAAAATCTACTGTCATTCAAATTGTCTCCCCCTTTGAAATATATTTTTATTGATTTCATAGAGGAAGGCAGAGGGAGAGATAGGAACATCAATGATGAGAATTATTGATCAGCTGCCTCCCGCACACCCCCAAATGGGAATTGACCCTGCAACCCAGGCATGTGCCCTTGACCAGAATTGAACCCAGGACTCTTCAGTCCCTAGGCTGATGCTTTACCCACTGAGCCAAACCAGCCAGGGCTGTTTCTTCCTGTAGGTAGTACATATTTTTCTCTGCTGCTTTCATACCTTTTATTTTATTTAGTGTTCTGAAGTTTAATTATCATGCATCTTGGTGATAACTTATTTGCTTTATCCTATTTGCGATTTGACCAGTTTCTTGAATCTGTAGGTTTAAGTCTCTTAAAAAATGTGAAAAGTTTTCAATCATTATTTTTTTGAATAGTTTTTCAACTTCTCCTCTTTTCTTTTTCTAGTAATCTAATGATATAAATATTGGAATTTTTATTAAATTCCATAGACTCAGGTCTCTTTTCATGTTTCCAGACTATTTTCACTCTGTTTTTTCAGCTTGAGTATTTTCTACTATAATCAAGAATGTTCATAATTGCTTGCTGTAGCATTTTTATCATGGCTACATTAAAGCTTTGTCAGATAATTTTAACATGTTTGTCATTTCAGTATTGATTGTCTTTTTCATTCAGTTTGAAAACGTTCTCATTCACAGTTTGACTAGTAATTTTTTATTTAACCATGGACATTTTGTATCATGGGACTTTGATTTTTACTTAAACATTTATTTTCACTAGCTTTATCAAATACTGCTCTGGCAGAAGATGGAGAAGCTGCTCTTATTACTATGGTGTGGAGCTGGTATGCAGGTCTCCCTTCAGCCTTACTTGCACCCAAGATGGTGGACTCCCTGTTATTGCTGGGCAGGTTTCACATCCAGCTCTTCTCATTGTCTCCACTGACACCACAGCGGAGTCGTCCTCATTACTAAAAGGTGATTGTGAGTGTCCTCACTTTCCATTAGGCTTATTCTAACACCTTCAATAAGGAGGGAAAGAGGCGATTCATTAATGCTGGGAAGGTACTGAAGTCCAGCTTTTCTAGATGGTCTGGCCTCCCACGGAAGGTAGGGCCTCTTTACATCTCTATGGGGATAAAAGCACAGATTCCTTATTTGACACCTCTTCTCTAGAGGTCTTGGGGCACTTTGTAGCAACCTTTTGGAGTAAAAGTCCAGACTTTCCAATTAGTCTTTACTGACACAACTGGAGCCATTATTTTGTTGTGATTGGCTGGAGTAAATTATTTAAAATTCTTCACTTTCCAGGTTGCCCCTACTCTGAAATTGGGCTACAGATAGCAGACCTTTGTTTGGGATGTATTTTTTTTTTTATTTTGCCCTTGGTATTCCCAGGTTGCCAGTTTCTTTAGCTCCAAGAGTGGCATATAAGCCGAAACCGGTTTGGCTCAGTGGATAGAGCGTTGGTCTGCGGACTGAAAGGTCCCAGGTTCGATTCCAGTCAAGGGCATGTACCTTGGTTGCAGGTACATCCCCAGAAGAGGGTGTGCAAGAGGCAGCTGATCGATGTTTCTCTCTCATCAATGTTTCTAACTCTCTATACTTCTCCCTTCCTCTCTGTAAAAAATCAATAAAATATATTTTAAAAAAAGAGTGGCATATAGGAGGCAAAAGCAAACTAAAACCCTCCACTACTATAACTCATATTCTTCATCAGGTCTTGAGATCTTGAGCGTATCTGCCTTCTTTCTGTCTTTCAGAGTCATCCCATGTTTGTTTTGTATATCATGTCCAGGATTTTTAGTTATAATTAGAAAAAGAAATAGGAAGAAGTACATCTGCTTAATATTCTCAGAAGTGGAAGTCCTTAAATCTTCTTTCATTTCTTTTAGTAGGTATTCTATTTTTATGTTATAGGTGCCACATTATTGTCATACTCATTTAAAATATAATATATATACACATATATACATATATACATATATACATACATACACACACACACACACACACACACACACACTCTAGCATATTATTGATTTCAGAGAGGGAAAGAGAGAGAGATAGAAACATCAATGATAAGAGAGAATCTGCATGCCTCCCGCTGGGACTCGAGCCCACAACCCGGGCATGTGTCCACCTGAAAATCAAACTAAGACCTCCTGGTTCACAGGTCAACACTCAAATCAGTGAGCCATGCAAGCCGGGCTTGGTATGCTCATTTTTAAGCTTATAGTTACGTATATAGTTGTTATTTCTAAGTTGAGTCTCTGTAGGATCTAGAACATTTGAATCATCCACTAGTTCTTAATTTCTCTGGAATTGCAGGGCGAGTCCCAAGAAACACATCCAATACAATAAAAGCCTAATATGCTAATTGTTCCTTTGGGTGGTCATTCTACCAGGAGTTCGACTGCTCACTATGATGTGCTCTGACCACCAGGGAAGCAGAACAGAGCATAGTGGGCGTCATGGATGCGGTGCTGGCAGTGAACAGCAGTGAAGGTGCTGCGGGCCCTGATGGGCCCCCATGAGAGTGGGACTGTGGTGGGTGGTGGAGCAGGTGAACGGGTGGCACCAGGCCAAGGCAGGTGCAAGTGGGCACGTGCCCTTCTGCACCAAACACTTGTACTTTGATTGCCAGCCGGGCCTAGGGACAGCACCCATGCATGGATTTTGTGCACCGAGCCTCTAGTCTATGTATAAAAAACTTTTCAGATAGAATCACATTTTCTTACTAACTGGAACTTTCAGTTCACAGCCCTATATAACATGGTATTCTGGTGAATTGGCTTGAATGCAAGTGGATTTTAAAAATAGTGGTTGCCTAATTTGCCTACTCATGGCTTCAGTAACTGTAGGGTAAAAACACAGACCCTGGAATCAGACAACCTGGCTTTTCCATTTTTGTCTGGGTGACCATGCATGTTTCAGTGACTCCATTTATCCACCTATAAATGGAGATACATGAGAAATAGAAATCTGCTGTCATTCAAATTATTTTTCTCAATAGGTAAGGTGTCAGTTTTCTCTGGTTGCCATCCAGATATTAAACGTGGGGGTTCTCAGTTTTCAGAATTTTATAGGTTTAAGTCTACAGTAGAATTACACGTGTTAATACGCACTACACTTATAATATAAAAAACATTTATAAAACTGTCTCATAAGAGCCATATAAATGTTAGCCATTAATATTATTAGTACCTCCTTCCTCAAGGTAAAAACTAAGAACATAGGGATAGAAAATTGGCTTTAGCTAATAATAATGTATCGGTTATTAGTTCATTAACTGCAACTAATGTACCATACTAAAGTAAAATGTCAGTAATAGAGAAAACTAGCTGTGGTGTCTATATGGGAACTCCATGTATTTGCTTTGCTTTTTTTTTTTCTGTAAATCTAAAATAAAAAGTTTACTTTAAAAAATGCTCAGGGTATAAATCAATGAATAAAAGGAACAGTAAAAAATAAGAAATAATGCCCTAGCTGTTTTGGTTCAGTGGATGGAGCATTGGCCTAGGGACTGAAGGGTTCCAGGTTTGATTCTGGTCAAGGACACGTGCCTCAGTTGCAGGCTTGATCTTTGGCCCTGGTCGGGGTGCATGAGGGAGGCAACCAATTGATGTGTCTCTCTCACATCTATGTTTCTCTCTCTCAGTCTCTCCCCTCCTTTCCACTCTCTCTAAAAACCAATGGAAAAATATTCTCAGGGGAGGATTAACAATAACAAAAAAGGAAAAGAGGTTAATAGAGATTTTAAAAATTAGTGCAATGAAGAGAATTTTGTGAAAAATTACATACTTTGTTAGTTTTAAAATATAGACTAGAATGATTTATTCTTTTCTTTTTCATTGCAAAAATATATGCAAGGAGGAATAAAAAAATGTGGACACTGTAAGTGAGCACATAGCCAATAGCATTGATTTCAGTTAATTATTTATAATAATCAGTCTTGGGCCAATGAGCCAAACTATTGGAATTATTTTCCCAATAGAATAATTGCCTTAATTCAGACCAGGAAAATATTTTGGGGTGATGTATTTGGTTAGAGGAATAAATAGACCCACTGAAATTATTAATTAGTTTGTACAGCTATGACCCAAAACCACTGGCTCAAAAGAGGGAAATAAAAAAAAAATAGAATACCTAATTTTTTTTTCAAAATTGTGTTCATTTAATTACTGAAAGGTATATTTTGAATTCATTTTACTATAGAATCATCATAAAGCAATGCATGTCATATAATTGTAAATTGTTTTTCCTAATGCAATATAATAATATCAACTTTTTACATTTGTAAATATTTCCCACTAATCTGATGATGATATGCTAGTTTGCATTGTTTCTTTCATTTAAAGGCATTTTTTAATATATCTAACTGGTTCATTTTTTGCCAAGTGAAATAAAAGTTAATTTTCTCTTCCTTAAAATTGCCTATATTTATTATGAAAATGAAAAAAACATATAGAAATTTAAGAAGCTATCCATAATTCTATTATGTTAACTTCAAAAGTATATTTTCTATTAAGCTTCTCATTTTTTAAATTTTCATCTATAATTATGACTATATGTATATTTTATTTGTGTCCTACTTAACTTACACGAGGATTTTCAGATGCTCTTTAAAAAATTTAATAACCACTATTTTAAGTACTATGAAATATTAAATCAGTTGTTATGATTTACTAATTTGTTAATTTTTGGGATATTTAGGATTTTCCCCAGTGCTATTTTATTCACCCATAAATGTTCTAATTCCAGAAGACAAGAGCAAGCTTACTGGTGTTTTTTTGTTGTTTGTTTGTTTTTGGTGTATGTGATGTGACTCTAGCAGTCTTACATTTGAAATTCAGGAAAGAAACAATGAAGCCAAACACTAAAATATAAAGGTCTAAAATATAAAGATATTTTAAAAAATATATATGTTTATTGATTTCAGAGAGGAAGGAAGAGGTAGAGAGAGATAGAAACATCCATGATGAGAAAGGAATCATGGATCAGCTGCCTTCCGCAAGTCTCCTACTGGGGATCAAGCCCACAACCCAGTCATGTACTGTTGACCAGAATCGAACCTGGGACCCTTCAGTTCGCAGGCCAATGCTCTGTCCCCTGAGCCAAACCAGCTAGGGCTAAAGGTATTTTGGTTTTTTTTTTACCACCCATTTATTCACAAGATTAAGTACATGTCTGGTTAGCTATATAATCAGCCCTTTGTATCTGCAGATTCCAGATAATCTACCAACCACAGATGGAAAATATTTGAAAAAAAACACAAAACTTACATGGCTGCTGATTGTGTACTATGTACTTAGGCCTCTGTACTGAACATGTACAGACTTTTTTGGGGTCATTATTGTCTCAATAATACAGTATAACAATTATTTACAAAGCATTTATGTTGCGTTAGTATTATAAGTAACCTAGAGATGATTTAAAGCATACGGAAATGAGTGCAGAGGTTTATATGCAAATGTTAGTCCATTTTACATAAGGGGCTACTTGAGCACCCCTGGATTTTGATATCTCCAGGGGTCCTGCAACCAATCCCCCACAGATACTGAGGGTCGACTGTGTAACAAAGTAGCAAAAACACTGTCCTGAACATCACAAACAGTTGCCTATAAGACAAGACCTCAGACCTCAGCCTCATTCTCTCACAGGGTCTCATTCTCAATTCTCAACCTGTGGGTTGCGACCCGCTAGCAGGGTCGCCTAAGACCATTGGAAAACACAGATACAATTCATAACAGTTGCAAAATTACAGTTATGAAGTAGCAACAAAAATAATTTTATGGTTGGGGGTCGCCACAACATGAGGAACTGTATTAAAGGGCCGCGGCATTAGAAAGGTTGAGAACCACTGCTCTAAGCCATGCTCATACTGAACACCTGAAATTAAGTCCATGATAACATTTGATGGGTCAAGAGCAGGCGTGGTAACAAATTCTAAGTCTGCAGCACCAGTTAGTTTCCTACCACGCCAATGGCTAGGCTTCTCAAAGTTGGAATTACTTCTGGCAGAAATCGAATATTACTAAAGACTGCTTTCATTGGAAGACAATAGATCTTGCCTTAATTTTCCAGTTCTTCCTCTCCACTCTATTGGCATGCACTAACGATGGGGCTGTTTTTACATACACCTACCAGATCTCTGTTCTAACTTTTGTCTGGATGGCAGTAAGAATGTCATCTGGAAGCCCAGCAAACATTGTATGAGGAATTCAAAAGAAAGCTTAGAAGAAAAGAGAACGGATTTCGTCCAAGAAGACAAAAACTAGAGGGAAAAGATAAAAAAAAAGGATTAAGTATAGAATAGAGTTAGAACATATTAACTTGTAGTCCTTGAAAATTACTCTCTCATCACAACCTTGAAGCTATTACGTGGACAATTTACCACAGTTGTGTTGAAAGAATAACAGGAAAAGAACAAGTTGTAAAAAGGGGGTTGGGAAAAGTTGGAAAAATATGGGGCTTCATATATTCATCTGTCATTAAACGCTAGAGTTTGGTTAGAATGAACTAAGATGAATTGTGAACTTGGTTAAATTAAAAGAAATAAAATAAGAATGGCGTGCTATCTGGTTGCAAGTTTGCCTGTGGAGTTTTGCCAAACTATATCCTACATGTATTACCAATGTAATGCTCCTCTACCAGAATATTGGAAGACTGTGGATCTGTGCTCGCTGACATGGTTTGGCTCTCTCCCTCCATTATTTATATTTTAAAACATCAAGAGATGTTTTTGTTATATGCTACATGTTTTTTATTTTTTCAATTTCCCTTAAAATTTGAAATGAAAAACTATAAGGCATAAATAAATGATTTCTTCTGAGTTATAGCAACTGTCTGGCTTGCTGATCGAAATGTGCATCCCCAAAGTGTGAAGGAGTACTCTGGAAAGATCTATTCCTGTAAAACATTGAGTTGGACAAAAATCTGACTCCCCACCAAAGGAGGCAGCTTTTTAACAGTGATCTCAAACTGGCAAAGATGGGAGTACTCGCCTGGCTCATCAGCATCCTGTGGCTCCAGGTACTAGCTGGGCATGAAGAGTGATGTAATCTCTAGTAGGATCTGAAACAAGTGTTTTTCTGGATCCTTAAGTCCTCAATGTGACCTGGATATCTCTCTCATCTCTCTCTCTCTCTCTCTCTCTCTCTCTCTCTCTCTCTCTCTCTCTCTCACACACACCCATATGCACACATTTTCCAATGACATCAGTAGAAACTTCCTGTGAGCAATTGGGAAAGAGACTTGGCCCAGAATTCCAAGAAACTCAAACTGAGGTTTTAAACCATACTCCTTCCCAGTGCTTTGCAACTGATTCAGCTTCCAATGAAATTATCATCATCCCTGGTTCCAAAAGCAAACTGAAGGGAGAATTCAATTAGGAAGGAGAAACATTTTGTCTAAAAAAAGTGATATGACTCTGTGAGAACATTTCAGAAGGGCCCAAAGGACACGGAATCCGAAGGTGCAATTCCCAAGATCTGTCAGGTTACCTGGAAACAGATGTTGCATGTAGCTAAGGTAGTGACTGAAAATGAGCAGGGGTCTGCGGAGGGAAACGAAGAAACACCAACACCTCCACTTTCCTTCAGTCTCATATTTTCCCCTGAAACCAAAGCTTGATATGCTATTTGGCTCAAGAAGCAGAAGAGGACAGGGGAAGTCAAAGTGCATTTCCATTTCTTGTCGAGTTTCTAGTCCCATGTCAGGAGAGCTGAACCTTGGATGGCCTAGCAACGTCCCTACAGAGGTCTGCTTGGCAGAGGGAGGGAAAGAACTGCTGTTGGGGGACAGCCCTCCACGGCTCTCAGCCCACATGCTGTCCATCCTCTCTGACCCCTGCCAGCACTACAAAGGAGAAAACAAGATAAAGAACACTCCCCTTCTTGTAAAAAAAGACTAGACGTTTACCTACAGCAGGCACTAGACAGTGCCTCCTTGGCTAATGGCCAGGCTAGTCTGCAACAACAACAACAAAAAGCTGGCCTGTGACTTGAATAGTGGGTGGGCTAAGTCCACATACGCAACTTCTCCATGACTGACAAATGTCATAATTAGTGCATTATTGGGAGAGTTATATGAAAATACCTTTTAAAGATAACGTGGTTTAGAATTGCCATCACTGGCATGTCAGAACGCTTTTATCTACTAGACTTTAGACTGCATCGCAATGTAAAGCCGTTTAATTGCCAAAATGTATGTACTTTATGAAAATACGTTTCTGAATCATAGGTGCTAAGAGAATTGTTTGTGGTAATGGTTTGCCAGCTGTTTTTAAGTTAAGAGATCTCCTGCTGGTGATTTCAGCCTTAATGATTGATCTTTGGTAGACACTGTGCTTGCATTGGATTGCACACAAGTTGGCATGCAGTCCAGAAAAGTTTTGAACAGATTGTCCCCAGGATTTTTTATGTTCTCAAGTAAAAATTCAACTGAATGTCTTTTATTAATAAGTAAGAGACATATGTCAGGGGAGTTGAGTTCCTCAAGTTATAGAGCAATCTGTAGATATACCCAGGCCTGCCACCACATTCAGACAGCCTTGTGTGAAGGCTCCATTTTTTTACTAAGGTAGTTTGGGAGTCTAATCTGGGATACCACATAGGTACACCTTTCAATCTGTAGAATTCTGGGCTTGCAAAGAATGTCTATAGTAGCTTGAAAAGTCTGCTTTCCAACTGAACTCTCCCATCATTTCTTGGGGTTCTGAGCTTTATTTTAACAAAGCACAAGGCAAAGAGCTTAAGAAATAAAATGAGGAAAGAGAAGCTATAGAGCATTTTGAAAATGACATATTTAAATCCTGGTGCAATGGAAATATTTAAAGTAGAAGACACATAGAATGCAGTTCAAATGGAACCTGGAGTAGGGATTGTATAAGGCCAAATAAATAAATTAATTAATGCATATGAAGGAGGTAACATCACTTTGTGGTGACAATTGCAGATTCTGAAGTTAGACTGACATAATTTGGAGTCTTACTCCTGTCCTTTATCAAATGTGTAGTCTCAGGACCTGTTTACCCAGGTTTTTCATTTATGAAAAGAAGAGACACACAAACCAATCTCATAGATGCTCATAAAGCCTTTCAATGAAATTGTGTATGTGATTAACTAGGAATGATGCCTGGAACAGGTTAAGGACTTAATAAATCTTGGTGAAAGTTATGTTGAAATAAACTAGCCAGAGTTTGTAGGAAGGTTTCTTTCAATTGATCTTGGTTTCCGTACCATAATTTCTAACGTAATTATTACCAAGGCCACTCTCCATTATCTATTTCTTTTGTAGGTTTGTGTTGGAATGTTTTAAAAGTTCTATCTGAGGATGCTTAAGTGAAAGGAGGGATTAAGTCCACTAAAACATGAAAATAAAATCCTTCAATGGATTACTCTTTTGTCCACCTCTTTCATTCCTTCAGTAGTTCTTCAATTTGAAGATGTCTATCACATTGACCATTCCCTGTTCTTTCAATCTGTCTGTGACCTTTTGTTTCCATTTTGCAATCTAGATAAGACAAGATCATTATTTCAAACTCTTTCTTCTTGTATCCCTTAGTTGTTTTATCCTCTATGTCTTATCACATAGACATATCAATTGTGCAGAAAAAGCATTTGACAAAATCCAACACCCTTTCTTGATAAAAACTCTCAACAAAGTGGGAATAGAAGGATCATACCTCAACATAATAAAAGCCATAAATGATAAACCCACAGCCAACATCACACTCAATGGGCAAAAACTAAAACTTTTTCCTCTAAGAACAGAAAGAAGACAGGGATGCCCACTCTCACCACTCCTGTTTGACATAGTACTGGAAGTATTAGCCATTGCAATTAGACAAGAAGAAGAAATAAAAGGCATCTAAATTGGAAAAGAAGAAGTAAAGCTGTCCTTATTTGCAGATGACATGATACTATACATAAAAACCCAAAGGATTCCATCCAAAAACTAATAGACTTAATTAATGAATTTGGCAATGTAGCAGAATACAAAATTAATGCCAATAAATCTATGGCATTCCTATACACTAATAGTGAAATTACAGAAAGAGAGACTAAACAAGCAATGCCATTTATCATCTCACCAAAAAAATTAAGGTACCTAGGAATAAACTTAACTAAGGAGGTAAAAGACCTATATGTGGAAAACTACAAAACACTGAAAAAAGAAATAGAGAAAGACATAAATAGATGGAGGAGCATACCATGCTCATGGATTGGGAGAATCAAATCATTAAAATGTCCATACTACCCAAAGCAATCTATAGATTCAATGCACTACCCATTAAAATACCAATGGCATATTTCACAGACCTAGAAAGAACTCTCCAAAAATTCACTTGAAATTAAAGAAAAAAGACCCCGATTAGTCACAGCAATCTTGAGAAAGAAGAATAAAGTAGGTGGGATCTCAATACCTGATTTCAATTTTTTATTACAAAGCCACTGTTCTCAAAACAGCCTGGTACTGGCACAAGAACAGACATATCGACCAATTGAATAGAATAGAGAATCCAGATATTGACCCAAACCACTATGCTCAATTGATATTTGACAAAGAATGCATGAACATACAATGTAGTCAAGACAGTCTCTTCAATAAATGGTGTTGGGAAAATTGGACAGATACATGCAAAAAAATGGAACTAGACCATCAACTTACACTACACACAAAAATAAACTCAAAATGGATACAGGACTTAAACATCAGTTGGGAAACCATAAAAATACTAGAGGAATCCACAGGCAGAGAAATCTCAGATATATGCCTAAGAAACTTCTTCACTGATACTGCTCCTAGGACAATGGAAGCTAAAGAGAAAATAAACAAATGGAACTACATCAAAATAAAAAGCTTTTTCACAGCAAAAGAAACCATCAACAAAACAACAAGAAAGCCCACTGTATGAGAGAACATATTTGCAAATGTTATCACTGATAATAGTTTAATCTCCAACATCTAGAGGCAATTTATACAACTTAATAAAAGGAAGATAAATTATCCAATTAAAAAATGGGCAAAGGATCTAAATAGAATTTTTTCAAAAGAAGACAGAAGGAAGGCCAAGAGACAAATGAAAAATACTCAAAATCACTAATTATCTGAGAGATACAAATCAAAACGACAATGTGATACCATCTCACACCTATTAGAATGGCAATCATCAACAAATCGACAAATGATAATTGTTGGTGAGGATGCAGAGAAAAAGGAACCCTCGTGCACTGCTGGTGGGAATGCAGACTGGTGCAGCCACTGTGGAGAACATTGTGGAGTTTCCTCAAAAAACTGAAAATGGCCAAGACCGGTTTGGCTCAGCGGATAGAGTGTCGGCCTGCGGACTGAAAGGTCCCAGGTTTGATTTTGGTAAAGGGCATGTCTTGGTTGTGGGCACATCCCCAGTAGGGGACATGCAGGAGCCGGCTGATGGATGTCTCTCTCTCATTGATGTTTCTAAATCTCTATCCCTCTCTCTTCTTCTCTGTAAAAAATCAATAAAATATATTTAAAGAAAAAAGAAACCTAAAAACGGAATTCCCATCTGACCCAGTAATCCCACTCCTAGGAATATATCCTAAGAAACTAGAAACACCAATCAGAAAGGTTATATGCACCTCTAAGTTCATAGCAACACAATTTACAATAGCTAAGATCTGGAAACAGCCTAGATGCCCATCAGCAGATGAGTGGATCAGAAAACTATGATACATCTACATAATAGATCACTATGCTGCCATAAAAAAAGAAGGAATTCTTACCATTTGCAGCAACCTGGATGGAACTGGAGAGCCTTATGCTAAAAGAAATAAGCCATTCCATCAAAGAAAAATAGCACATGATCTCATTTATGGATAATAAAGAACATTATAAACTGATGAACAAAAAGATAGATACAATGACAGTAAAGCATCCAACAGACTGTCAAATTACAGAGGGACGGTTAGGGAGAGGTGGGGGTAGATAAGAAATCAACTGAAGGACTTGTATGCATGCATATAAGCATAACCAATGAATGCAAGACATTGAGGTGTTAGCGCATGCATGGGAGTGGGGTGGGAGAGGCAATGGGAAGATATGTACACATGTAATACATTAATAAAAAATGTTTTTCTAAAAAAAGAAAATGTGTTGAGAAGGAAAAGGAGGTACTCAAGTATCAGCATAGAAGACTCCATTAAGGAAATGTGTAAAGAAACCAAGAAAAAAGAGAAAATAAAAACTGAGTAATGAGCAGAAGAAAATGCTGCAGAGAGGTCAAGAAAGACAATAATAGAAAATGTCATCTTGTGTTTATGTAAATTAAAATTTTATGGGAGTTTGAGCAAAATGAGGACATATGCCTGGGAGAAAAATCTCAAATACTCTGGAGAATAACAGTTTTGCAGCTTCTTTATGCCTTTGAGATTAAGAAGGAAATTTAGGGGAAATTACATGGAGGTGGGAGAGAGAGCAAGGTAGGGATTGCATTCCAGGGTAGTTAACAAGATTATGTACTCTTTGGAGGGTGGTAGTTGTAGAATGTCTTTTGGATTAATTGTTGACTCAGGAAGAATATGCACTCATATTAAGGGCTGGAACCCAGGTATGCAATAGTTCGAAAAATGAATATAATATGGTAAAATGGATGAATTTTAGAAATTGCTGTTCAATAAGTTTGGCCACAGAAGAAGAGAGGACAGTGAATGGATAAAGTGGTATTTCAAAGTTGGCAACAATTTGAGTATGTTTAGATGTTCATGGGAAAGACCTTGAAGAGAAGGAGAGATGGAAAATTTAGAAGAAGTAGGTGATGTGAGGACTCTAAGAGGAAAGTGGGGACGAGAGCCAGGAAACAATCAGTGAAGTTAAGACTGAGAAATATTTCTGTTTCTTTGATTTGAAAGGTAAGGAGTAAGGATAAAAACAGTTGTAGGCAAGTAGGCTGGTAGGGTCTGGATTGGGAATAGGGAGCTGTTGGAATTTCTTCCCAATGACATCTATTTCTACCATCAGTTATTTTAATGCCGTGAAAGGAGAAAGTTGAGGTCAACAGCTAAGAGAGACTAGGGCAGAGGAGAAGGAGAAGGAAGATGAGGACTCAGCAAAGACTGGCAACCATAGATGTGTAATTTCAGATTCTCAACCCTGCCACCATAATAGAATCAGTTGGGAAACTTAAAAATGCACATATTCCCAATTTCCAACCCAAGAAATGCTGATTCTTTGTACAACCAGAGTTCATAAAGTACTTCTCTGATCTCAGATCCCTTTGGTTTTGTGAGTTTTGCACCAGCAGGGTTCACTAGTCCAAGGATACGTCAGAGAGAGCTGACGGTTGTATTGATAGGAGTTAAAGTTTTGCTGGACAAGAGAAAGGACAAAGATAAAATATAGAAAAAATATAGAAGGGAATGATTGACTGAGATGAGAAAATGGAGACATGAGGTAAAAAAAGACTAATAGAAAATAGAGTAGTCAGAGAGTGGCGAATACATGAGGAAAGAACAAAGGGTGATTGAACTGGATTCAGTGAAAAAAGTAACATTTCTTTTACCTTTTCTGTATGCTCATTAAGGAATGTGGCCTCCAAATAATTGTTTAGTGCAAAACTATAAAAGCAAGAGAAAATAAAATTTATAAAGAAGAACTCGTGATTAGGTCAGTGCTTAATGATAGAGGAGCAGAAAGCACAAATGGAGGGGAAGAATTCCCCATTTAAAAAAAAAAAAATATATATATATATATATTTGTATAGCCTCTTAATTCTCATGTATCAGTCTAAATTGATTAGTAACTAAGAATATTTAACAACTAAGAAAGTAATTGGAGTCTTCAATTTTAGAGTCATGATTTTGAGATAATTTTTCGCTGGGAATAGAGATATGATAAATGCCTTTCTTTAGAGAAAGAATGTGATTAATGGAATTTAGGGACCCTGGCTATATTATTATTAAGCTATTTGAATGATCTTAAGTCATCTGCATCTACTATAAGGTTTTAAATAATGGAGGCCCCAGAATGAGATGAATGATAAGGCACAAATAGACCTCAGGACAAAACCCATTTATTCTATATTTCTATAAGATTCTAGGGGGAAAAAATGTGAGCTATTCTTAATAGATAAAGTGACATTAAGATGAAGAGAATGCAGCAGAGGCCTTCAGACCCTGCAGTAACACAAAACGAAGTCTCGGGAACAGCCCGAGAGAAAGACAAGTTTAAATGACCTTCAATTGGAAGTTTTCCCCTTTGTTCTCACTCATTAAAACTGGCCCTGCTTTGTCTTCCTCTGAGACTGTTTGAATTGTAGATTCTGATGTCCTTTGAACTTTATTCTCTGATAAAAGTTGGGCAAAAAAAACACACGCCACATACTACTGTGGACCTGAGATTTGAGACTGGTGATAGTTCTCGGAGAACTTCCTGCCCCGTGCTGCAAAAGGAAGACAACTGTTCAAACTGACCAGCAGGCGAAATAGTTCCACGGTTAGTCATCGATTTTGACTAAGAGACATCAATGAACTGCAAGCTTTTTTAGATTCGAGGAATTTTGTTAACAAATCCTGTTTACCTTCTCCATCAGGCTGACAGGGCACAGGGAAACGTCTCGTAGGTTTGGTTTCCATCAGCACACTTCCACCAGAGTGGAAAAGGGCAGTGTTTCTGTATGTGCCTCCTCAAAAGATGCTGCCTTTTGAATAGACTACAAAGCAACCGTATGTCAAATGAGCGAATATGTAGAAGTTTGCTTTTCTTCACCCTACATTTCCCTCTGTGACTTTTTTCTTCCTTCCTGCAAATGAGGGACTGTAAATGTAGGCATTTACGATGAAGGGTTTTCTTTAGTTTGAACACTTTTATAACGGTGGTAGTTTAAAATGGTTGAGGTCTGTATTCCTTTTTTTCTGCTTCCCCATAGACACTTTCTCTGTGTCGTAGTAAATTTATGGTGCTGCTCTATTCCAACTGGCTGGCTTGTGTTGCAGTCATGTTACCCAGAGTGCTCTTCCTCATCACTGAAATACACAAAAGCTAAAATATGGCTCAGGAAATCTCAGTTGGACCCCATACATTTGAAGGGAATTTTTGAGCACAGAATGCAAAGCCTTTCATATTCTTAGGGGTCTGGTGACACAGAAAACCAGATCTGAAAGCAGTAATGGTTCATGCTTCTAACACGATACAAGCAGGGGAGCTGACACATGAGCTCCGTTTGGAGGGAAGACCTAGGTTGGGATCCAGGATCATATGCCTCCTTGCACCCCAGCGCAGGAAGTGAAGTAATGATGAGGCAGCACATAATAACAGGAAGTCAGGGAGAGTAATCTGCATACCTGGAACTCCCCAGGAGAGTGAACAGAATTCTCCCTTCCATACTTCAGACAGGACACACATATCGAGAAAAGATATGTCGGATTGATCAAATATTAATATACCCAACAAGCGGGCACAAAAGTAAGAGGATAGTATGTTTTGTTTCTAGAGAGCTGTCAGAAAAACTTTTCAGTATACTCACCTCCTTACTCAATGAATCTAATAATTGGAAACTTTGTTGTTTTTGCCAGAGAAAAACATGATTTTAATAAGGAACCCAACTAGTCCAATCAAAAGTTGCTATTTTTCAAATGTTCATATCATTCTTGAACTTTTATCCTCTTAAGATTGTTAAGTTGTTAAGTCACATGGCAATAGGGACATGAACCACACAACTGTGTGCAGATGTTTTGGTGGCAGGAACCAAATGATCCATTATATTATTTAAAAGTGAGAACAACTACGCATCTATTAGAGCAGCTAAAATGAAAAACAGTGACAATACCAAATGCTGGCAAGAATGCAAAGCAAGTCTATCTCTCATACACATTCCTGGAGGGAATGTAATATTGCACAGCCACCCTGGAAAGTAGTTTGGCAGTTCCTGAAAAAAAATTGAACATACAGGATCCATATGACTCAGTCAGTCACACGCCTGGGTATTTATTTCAGAGAAATGAAAATATATATCCACACTAAGACCTATATACACATGTTTCACAGTAGTTTTATTGGCAATAGGCAAAAACTGGAAGTGATCAGATGTCCTTCAATGTAAGAATAGCTGAACAAACTGTAGCATATCTATAATATTGAGTACTATTTAGCAATAAAAAGAAACAAATTATTAACATACACCACAACTTGGATAGAACTCAAGGGAATTGTTAAATAGAAAAACCAATCTCAAAAGGTCACTTACTGTGTGATTCCATTGACAGAATATCCTAAAAATGACAAAATGATAGCGACTGGGAGAAGGTTAGTGATTGCCAAGTTAAAGATGGCACGGAGTGGGGGAACGTGGATGTGATTATAAAAAGGTAACACAAGGGCCGAGACCAATTTGGTTCAGTGGATAGAGCATCAGCCTGCAGACTGAAAGGTCCCAGGTTCGATTCCGGTTGGGGGCATGTACCTTGCTTGCAGGCACATCTCCAGTGTGGGGCGTGCAGGAGGCGGCTGATTGATGTCTCTCTCTCATTGATGTTTCTGACTTTCTTTCTCCCTCCCTTCCTCTCCGTAAGAAATCAATAATATATATATATATATTTTAAAAAAGGTAACACAAGGGAGATATTTTGTTGTGATAGAATAGCGAGGTCTTGATTGTGGTGGTGCCTACATGAATCTACACCTGTGATAAAACTGCATAGAACTATACACATGTACACACAGGTATATACAGATAAAAGCTTTAAATAAGACATTGAATTGTATCAATGTCAACTTCCTAGTTTTGATAATGTGCTATAGTTGATTTGAAATGTCGCCATTGGGGAAAATTAGTGAAAAGTACATGGAACCACTCTAATATTTTTGCAACTTTCGGTGAACCTATAAAAGCTATTTTTAAAATGAAGTATATCATGAAAATGGAGCCACCCTTTGAAAAACTGTCTGGAAAATATGACCAACTTTATTTTGCAGAGATAACAAAGCCAACGTGTCTGCTTGTGGATATATGATGGTTATAAAAGTGGAAATCCTTTCCAAACATGAACTAATTCTTTTGTATGCAGACTCTGTTTCATGTTTCTGGAAGCTAAATAACTTGATTCAATGTGTTTACTGATACTTTCTTCAAATTGTGAAATATCTGTTTTTCTTAATGAAACATGTTCCAGAAAACCAAGCAAAGATATATATATCGCTGCACAACTTCAAGATGCAATTGTTTGCTTTGTACCTTTGCCACATCTACTTTCCAAAGACATGCAGCAGTTGATAACAGCCACTGGGGGGCAGACCTCCACAGGGCACCTACTAACCATGTGATTTCATACCCAGTCAAACTGCAGAAGCCCAGATCTGTAGATTAATGGAACTCAAACCTTCCTTTCCACTTGCAAGAGATCACCAAAGCAGACAGAAATATTTATGTTGATGATAATTACCCAGCTCAGAGCACAAACACATCCAGGGATCCTAGAAGAGACACCAGAGTAGTTTTATATACAGCCTTGTCAAATCCATCATAGTTAATGAGGAATTCAACCGAAGGCTAATGTTTTCTCTAACCTCTGGATGAGATGCAATCTTCCTTTTTACAACCTGCTCAAGAGGAGCCTCTGCCCTGGGCCCCTCACTCTAGAAGCCTCTCGCTGATCCCCATCCAGCCATGTCACTCACCATGAGACAAGAAACCAATTCTTTTTCAAATGGCTAAAATACCCTCGATATCTTCCCAACATTTAAATATCACAGAGTGAAATTTTGAGCAATGATGACCAGAAGACAGTTCTAAAAAAGGCCCTACCAGAAGAGAGATATTAGTTTCCTAGGGCTATGGATGATGGAATGAATTTTAAAAGTGGGATTATTATGAATCACAGAAAATAAAAGGAGAAATAAACCAGGATTTGTACTGACAGATTCTAGAAATTGGTTTTGAATTTTTCCAGTTTGAACAATGCATCCCTAAATCTGGTTGCCAGGACATGGCACAAAAATGCCAATGGTTGAGCTTCTGCAATATGATGCATGGCATGTGGAAGCTCCAAACACCAATGCTGAGCACTCAGAGCCTCAATAGGTGCTAGTTCTCCCCAGTGGTGCTGCCCTTGCCTCCATCTGTTCCTGTGAAGGTCAGGGTGGTGAGTTAAAGGGGGACATACTGTGTTGCTGCCTTTAGAGAACCAATTACTCAAGGGCCCTCACACAGGGGCTAGAGAAGAAATTCTCAAGTGGTCAACTTCACAGATTAGGCATTAGTTGGTCTAGAGCATTGGTTCTCAACCTGTGGGTCGTGACCCAGATGGGGGTCAAACAACATTTTCACAGGGGTCGCCTAAGACAATTAGAAAACACAGATACGATTCATAACAGTAGCAGAATTACAGTTATGAAGTAGCAACAAAAATAATTTTAAGGTTGGGGGTCACCACAACATGAGTCACAGCATTAGAAAGTTTGAGAACCACTGGTCTAGAGGCTTCAACAATTTCATCTCTTTTCCCTATAGATTTCTACAATTAGAGGCCGGATTACAATGACTACCTGATGTTTGTAGGCAAATTAGCTGTAGACTGCATTGTATGGGATATGGAAGCTGAAGGCCTGTTTGAACACCGTTGCTGTCTGCAGTTCTGCAGTTACCAAGATAAAACATCTCCAATTCACACAGGAACACAAGGATTGGACAGTCGAGCATTGGAAAAAAGTCACATGGTCCGATGAATCACATTTCCAATTGCATCATGCAGATAGCAGAGTGAGAATTTCACGGAAACAGCATGAAAGCATGCACCCCACATGCATGAGTACAACCTTCAAGCTGGTGGGGGCAGTGTTATGGTTTGAAGCATGTTTACCTGGCATGATTTGAGCCCTTTAATTCATGTGGAACAATGTCTGAATAGCATAACATAACTAAGTATCCTTGCTGATCAAGTTCATCCTATCATGTTGGATGGCGTATCCCAATGGAGATGGCTTCTTCCAACAAGACAATGCATCGTGCCACGGTGCTTGTATTGTGCAGGAGTGGTTTCAAGAACATGAGAGTGACTTTACCTTGTTTAGGTGTCCTCCACCATCACCAGATCTCCATCCACTTGAGCGTTTGTGGGATGAAGTTAAAAGAGCCATCAGACAGCTGGTTCTACAACCATCAAATCTCACAGAACTGGACAGAGCTGTCCATCAGGCCTGGTGTCAGATTCCTCGCATCACCTTTCAACATCTCGTGGCGTCAATGCCAAGAAGAATCGCCATAATATTGAAGGCAAAAGGTGGCCCAACGAAGTACTGCTGGGGTGGTCATAATAATCTGCACTCAGTGTAAATAGTATTTAGACTCTGGGACATACATGTAACAGGAATGGTGCCAGAGACTCATACCATCTGTCCTCACATGTTGACTAATTTACTTTCCCTAGTGTCTCCTTTGCAGCCTTCATATTCTCACTTTGCAAGGTGCATTGTGATGTCATCATTTAGGGGTGAAGAGTGCTAAGCTAACAGTCCAGCATGGATGAAAAGAATTTCTCTGAGATCATTGCCTTGGAAACCTGAGTGGCAAGATACATGGCTTGCATCAAATGGCAGTAAATATGGTCGTGCTCTAAGTGAAGCAATAACAATTAAGCCCATCAACTTTCACTGAGGTTGAGAAAACAAAAGAGGTTCCAGTTTACAGTGGCCCCACGCCAGGAGACTGCCGAGACTGGAGGAAAATCAGACTGCAGACTGAAGAATGCTATCTTCTGAGAAGAATGTGCTAATGAAAAATTTCAGGAACAGTGGCTTCCTCAAGGTTTCTTCCAGAATGTTCATCAGCCAGGACTTCAAAGTGTAACTGGTCAGGTACACATTCTCTGGCAGGTGCGAGGCAGAGGGAAACAAAATATCCCCTGAGCCAATTTAGAGAGAATGAGATATGATCTTATATGCTTGCTGTTAACTTTTTCAGGAGCTGTAAATTAGCTTGTTATTGATGAAGGACTGAAATATCACCTAGACCTTTGAGGCTATGAGTATAGCTTATGGAGGTGGCAAAGGCAAAAAGAAAGAAAAATGCTGTCTGGAAAATGAACTTAGAGTTTTCTGACCTATTACAAGATTCAATAAATGTCCCTTGCCGTTGGCAAAAACGTTAATTTTAAGTCTCAGGTTCAATGAGTTCGCATCAATCTCTAAAGTTATGTCTTTTGAGCAAAGTTCCAGCTCTAAAAGTTCTTATGAGAGTTCAGGTAAAAGATTATGATTCTCAGTAACATGTTTTTTACAGCAATGACTCCAGAAGTTCTCAGCTACATAAGCAAGTATGATGGAGTCAAACGCACATGTAGCAGGAAGAGCAAATACCCACTTGGTCAAAACCCACTCTATTTGAAGTCAAACACTAATGTTTTTATATCCACTTGCAAACAGAGAGGTAAACACTTCAATTTCTGACACAAAGTCCCCTATCTTGGGTTAACAGTTGTTTAATATCTCTGAGGTGGCCAGGAAGTTGCTGGAATGTGGCAAAACGGTGTAGGGTAGTGAATGAAAGCAGGGGCTTTTCTTCCAGAATGACTGACTGTTATTCCTGCTGTTACTACTTGACATCAGGCATAGGTTACACACACTCTCTGACATTCAGTTCAAAGCTCTAAATGAAAAGACTCAGGTCTATTCCATAGGGTTTTTATGAGAATTAGCCAAAACATAAGGCTTGCATATCTTAGGTGTTCTATATGGATGTTCTACTATTGCCTGAGGACATTGAATATGCACACCTGAATAGTGATCTAGCTTGAACATTTGTTCTGGGAAATTATACTAGGGAACATCTCAGGTCGTAAACTGATTCTGAGAAGCATTTCTAAAACCTCAGAAGTCCTTGTGATCCCCCCCTTTTTTTTTCTTGGTAGGGTTTTCACTGAACTCTCGCCAGGAGTATGCGTTTCTTTTTTTCTTTTTTAAGAAGAGCTATTTTATCTTCTGCAGTGACTAGTTCAGAGGCATCAGAAAGCAGGCAGCAAGCAGAAGCTGAAATTAAAGTCAGTGGAGATTACTTTTAATATACGAGCTTACAATGTTCATTCATTTTTAGACTGCACATACATGCTTATCACAGAGACTGGTTGGTTGTCTTATCTGCCTCTTTCTAGCATGATTCTTTTCTTCTCTCCTTCCTACCACCCTGGAAACTATTGTGACCTTAAAACGGTTTTGTGCCATTTCTCTTCTGGCTCGATGTCTCTGTGGAGAATTAGAGGTAACTCCAATTCATCTTTCATTCCTCACTTTGTGTCCTCCAGACTTGATAACTGTTTCCTTCCTGGGAAAGATAACATTCCAGGGCTCTCGTCCCATTGAACTTCATTCTCCTTTCACTTCTGAGTAGTGAACCACCTCATAATTATTCCTCTTCACATGAAACTCTCCTAGTGGACTTTCTGTTCTTTTGTTTGTTCTTATGGATAAGAAGATGAAATGTGAGTTGGGAGATAATGTAAACTCTATTTTCATCTGAATGAACAAGGCACCAAGAAAGTTCTCATGAAGGCTGCAGGATCAGGCTTGGGGGAAAATGAATATCTGTAATGATAATAGACTGGTTGTCCTTCTGGACGAGCTTCTGAACAAAGCCAGGGCTGCAAGGGAAGGCCGGGTCCCAAGTGCCATAGGGAAGCCAGTGCTGGCAGCTTGGGGAAGAAAGACCTACTCTTGCATGAAATTCAAGCATCAGGCCTCTAGTAGATGATAGATAGATGATAGGTAGGTAGGTAGATAGATAGATAGATAGATAGATAGATAGATAGATGCATAGATGTCTTCAGTAGGGGCCACGTGATTCTGGCCTTAATCTTATCTTATTTAGAATATTTAAATGGACATAGAGGAGATGTCAAATTTTCTGATGAGCCAAATGTGGATAATTAAAATGAAAACTGAAAGAAGAAAAAGCTAGATCATTTCAACATATTAGAGTTATGGACTAATGCCAGTAGGACAGAACTTAATAGGAATGAATATAAAAATCCTTATTTGATATTAAAAAGACTATATTATGAGAAATTAATGAAATATTAAAAAACAAACCCATAATGATGGAGAGATATGTCAAAGGAACATCAAACCTAACTGAAGGCTCCCAATGGCCAAAGCTGGAATAATGTGAGCAACATGATAAATAAATAGTATCAGATTATAACCCAAAGTATAAAATAAATTTCCACGAATTCATACTAATATAAGTAAATGTTTGAGTAAGTTAAAATAGTTTATTATTATAAATTGAATGATAGAGAAATCTCTGAAGAAGATTACAAATAGTTTATGTAGATACTCTGCTCTCAAGGAGGTGGAGTAACAGCTCTCTGCTGTTTAAGTGTGGTCTGTGCAGAGTGACTTCTTCCCAAAGAGTACAGTGTGGAAAGGCCTCCAATAGTGACATGGCCTCCAAAGAGTACATTACAGAGTACTTTCACCTCCCTAAACGTCTCTCTGCGCCACCCAGTCATCTCTCCCCTATACCCCACCTCCAGCCACCAGTGATCTTCCCACTGTCTCCATAGTTTTACCTTTCCTAGAATATCATATAGTTGAAATCATACTGCCTATAGCTTTTTCAAATTGATTTAATTCATCTAGGAATATGCATTTTAGTTTTCTACATATCTTTTCATGGCTTAGTAGCTCATTTGTTTTATGATTATACTTTTATTTTTGGTTTTGTTGCAGCAGCGAGTATTACCTTAACTATTACAATAAACCAAATTATAAATTATACTAGAGGCCTGGTGCATGAAATTTGTGCAGGGAGGGGTTGCCTCAGCCCAGGCTGCACCCTCTCCAATCTGAGACCCCTTGCGGAATGTCTGACTGGGGATCAGGCCTAAACCGCGGCAGTTGGACATCCTTCTCACAATCCTGGACTGCTGGCTCCTAATCACTCACCTGCCTGTCTGCCTAGTTGCCCCTAACTGCCCCCTCCTGCTGGCCTGATCGCCCCTCACTGCGTCTGCGTGTTGACCAGGCTGCCCCCAACTGCCATCCCGACCAGCCTGGTTGCCTCCAACTGCCCTTCCCCCATACTGGCCTGGTCACTCCTCACTGTCCCCCTGCTAGCTTAATTGCCCCCATCTGCCTACCTCCCCACCACTGACCTGGTCATCCCTAATTGTCCCCCTGCTGGCCTGGTTGCCTCTTACTGTGTGCCCCCTGATCCTGCTGGCCTGGTCGCCCCAGCTGCCCTCTCTGCCAGCCTGGTCACCCATCACAGTCCCCCTGCTGGGCTGGTCTCCCCAAGCAGCCTGTCCAGTTGTTTGGTCGTCCTTCACTAATCCCGTTGGCCTGGTCGTAGGCAGCCATCTTGGGAGGGCGTAAGGGTTAATTTGCATATTACCTCTTTATTATATAGGCTGTTGGAAAGAATAATTTATGCTTTTATAGTTCTTAAACACATAGCAGCCTCTTTTAGAATCTATATAAATATCCAATAAAAGATTCCTGCTATTTATAATAAAATAATATTGCCTTTTGTGAAAAATCTAATCCATAGGGTATTATGCTTTTATTATCATATATTTTCTTACTAAAGTCCCCCTCTTAGGTTTATAATCCACTCATCTCCATCTCTATAGCTTTTGCCCGATGTTTTCCTTTCCTCCCAACCTCCATTCCACTGTGCAGGGGAGAGTATATGTTTTTCCTCCAGCGCTCATTGTCCACTTGAATCATAGCACCAGGATCCTTGATTTTAAGCTAAATATAGGACCACAAAATTAAATATTGTGTTTTGCAGCATACGTTGTAGCTAGGTATAAATATTTGATTTGGCTAGGTTCAATTTGTGCAACTTCCAGGAAGTATCCTCTTTCCTAATTGCTGGAATGTGGAAGTAATTGCTCGAGTTCCAGCAGGGACCTAGAGGTGACCTTGGGGATGGAAGCTAGGCATGGCAGAAACAGAAGATAAAAAGAGACTCAGCTCTTGTCACTAAAGAATACCAAGTCAGCCCTGAATGGACTGCCTACGATTCCCGCACCCCCAAGGGATATCACATTTATTTTTCTGTAACTTAATTTATATCTAGCATTCACATTCTTCCCAGCAGAGGAAAACTTAATTAATTCAGAGAAAACTCAGGCAGAATCACATATATATTAGGCTGCTTGAAATTGTAACACAGCTCATTAAAGCGGTTTAATTTTCTCTGTCTTTTTTCCTATCATTTTAAGTAGTTTTTATTTCCCTATCTTTTTGCTCATTAATCTTTTTGTCTACGGGCAGAATCTGCTGTCCATACAATTGGAGCATTGATTTTTTTTTTAAAATCCTTAGACATTATATTTTTCATTTCTAGAAGCTTTATTTAGGTCTTTTAAAATATTTTCGATGTCTCTACTTAATTTGCTCAAGCATTCTACTACTTGATTGAATATCTATAGTTGTAATAACTTTTAATGTTCTCATCTACTAATTCTGTCATACACATAATTAAGAATCTGTTTCTATTGGTATTTCTCCTCATTAAGAGTCGTACTGTACTGCGTTTTTGTATGACTGTAAGTTTTTCATTGGATGCCAGACATGGTGAATTTTACTAAATACTGTATATGTTGCATCCCTATACATGTTGTTCAGTTTCTTGTCCCTTGAATGTGGTTAGGTTACTTGGAAATAGTTTGATCTTTTTGAGACTTGCTTTTAATACTTGTAAGGTGGGACCAGAACAGCCTTGTTATCTGGGCTAATTTTGCCCATGACGGAGATGATGCTCTGCTGAGTACTTTACTCAATGCCCCAAGAATTAACAGCTTTTCCTTTTTTTCCTGGAGGGAACACAAACTGTTCTGGTGTAAGTTTCAGAGATTGTTCCCTCTTCTCCTTACAGGGGGGTCTTTCCGCACCCTTGGCTGTTTTCCTCACAAAACACTGACGATGCTCAGCAGATCTGTGGGGAATTCTGCCTCTGTGCACCTCTCTCCTCTCTGGTATTTGCCCTGTGAATTCTTGCCGGGATAGCCTGTCTGAATCCCTAACTCGGCTGGATTGCTGGGCCCCACCTGGGGTCCCCACCTGCGCTGCAGCCAGGAGACTATCCAAGCAGTAAGTTGAGGCATCTTGTTTGTTTCCGCTCTTTCAGGAAAGACAGTCCTGTGTGGCCTGGTATCAAGTCTGAAAAACCATTGTTTCAAATATTGTGTCTATTTTTTTTTTAATTGTTTCAGGTAGAAAGATATACCTGGTCCCTATTATGACATTTAATCAGAGGAAGATCTTGCATTCTTTTTAAATAAGAGAAATAAATGCATCTCCCTGTGTAGTTGCTCTTGACAAAATTCTAATAATAACCTTAATTAAACAGGACAGGCCACTAAATTTCGGTTGGATGCCAATGGTTCCAAATAATTTTTCAGAAATCAATACATTTGATGAGTATATTTTTCCTGGGTGAAGGAAAACAGTCCTTTGTGTATTTCTTGTGGTGCTGTAAGGTTATGAAATCACCACAGAGGAAACGGGTTTTATTTGAGGACTGATTAACTAAGGATCAGCTCCTCTCCCAGAGCCTGGCTCTTCGGTAATGAATAGCTTTAATTACTAATCTGCTTCTTAGATATGGATGCTAACACCAAACTGTAGCTACACACACAAACACCCAGAGTAAAACACAGTTTCACCAACTGGAGGGCGGACTTTCCAGGCATGTACACGCAACGCATGTATCTTCCAGGCTCTCTGGTGCTGTTATCTTGCTCTACACCCTATCTCTAACCTTCTGCAGGCAGTTACGTGGGAGGGAGGCTTGTTATGTCTGTCTTTAACATGTTCTATTTTCACATCTTTTTACTCACTGGAGTCCAAGCTGCAAAGATGATGTAATAAAAGGAACATTGAAATAAGACAGATCTGAGTTTACCAACAGTTGGTCACTGTACATACTTCGTATTTCATTCATTATTCATTATTTATCTTAGTTTCCTTCAGGTAGGTAATATTCCATCTTATGTAGGGAGGAAACTAATGAATAAGTGTGGAAAGAACTAAATGAGATAATTTGGTGCACTTAGAAGCAGGCACTAAAGTGTTTCATAGGGTGTATGTGTTAAATAAATGTTGATGGATTTCCTTCTTTTCCATTCGACATTCTTCTTTCTCTTTTACTCTCTGTGTTGTTTTTTTTAAGAACCATCCTAATAAAATATTTAAAATAAATAAAAATTAGTAAGGGTCATTTTAGTACTTGAAGTGTTATCTATAAGGATGCTGTAAATATATTTTTATCCACCTTTTATCTCAAGTGCAAATATCATTTGACTACAACTATCAGATAAAATAATCCGCAGAAAATACTGACTCGGGAAGTAACAACTGTGGCCTCTGAAATAAGCATGCCAGTGTCTAAGAAGTCACTTTAAAAACACTTTTGGCTGCTAGTAAATCTCTACCCAGTACTAACATTGGCTTGCACTTAATGCAGGAGGTAATGGGAAGTCCTTTGAGTTGTCTGGAAGCATCCAAGCACTTTTATTGCTGTTCTCAGACTAGAGCCAAGGACTTAATCCTCATCTATAAAACGAGGACATTGGATTAGATAACTTCCAGCTATAAACATTGTATGATTGGCTAATTATTTATTATGGAAGTCTAGCTCTTTAAATGTATCTCACATGAATCAATTTATGTCAATTCAAGCCCACCGGAACCAAGCCACAAAGAAAATAGTTTGTTTTGCATTATCTTGGCTTGCATATAGTGGACTGCAAAATAATAGTAATAATAATAATAATAATTTACCCTGAAGAGAATTTTAAAATTTATAGAGCTGTCAAGTAGCTTTCCCTATGAGGTGTGGAGAGAGGGAATACAAATAATGGAGAAGAAAAGGCTCAGAATTTTCTTCTGCCATTATTCAGCACCATCTTCTTTCTGCTGGAAGTGACAAACATAAGACTTTCCCCCTCTCATGGTAGCCTCTTGCCAGACAAGAACTAACCCCTTATCTTTGGAAAATGCACTGAGCATTTTCACCCAATACGTTCTACTAAGTGGAAGAACAAAAAAGAGCAGGTAGAGAATCTCTCTCCCAACATTCTGACACAAATTTTAGCATTTGTTCAGCAGCATACTGGACGTGTCTTTGTCCTGAATACCTCCTCAGTCTTCGTCTCCAATAAAAAAAATACTTTCTACTGTGGCCATCTGAAAGACATAGGAGGGGACACATTAGGAAAAATGTTTCTTCCGTAGCCATTACCTTTTTTACTCCCTCCCCCCTTCCATTACCTTTCTAGAATGCTGTTTCCTGTGATTAGCAATTCTATTTTTACGACACTCACTCTAGGCAAGTTTAGCACCTGGTAGTGCAGCCGTGCTCCACTGAACAGCCTTCAGCATTCAATCTACCATTTGCAAACTCTTAAAGGCAAATGAAAAGATGACCTTAATTGAAACTCAGCATAATCTTCTCCTATGGGGAAAGGCTCTCACACTTTTATCTAAATGTGTAAAGACCATCTCATGACAATTAATCTAATTATGGCCACAGGAGTTAATACAGATTATGTCTATCTTATCATGAATGGTTCCTCATTAACCAGCTCACTTTTCAATGCACAGGAAGGATCCCGTTAGAAAGACATTAGAAAAGAGAAGTTCAAATATTTCTCAGATGTTTTGTGTATACAATTGCGTGTGACCATCTCACCATTGAATCATTCAATCTTAATAATATTTTATGACAATAAGCTTGCTGTTGGAATGCATAATCAGTCAACCAATCGATAACTTTTATCTTGACGCAAAGCCGAACTCTGAATAGAATTGTGCTATACTCTTGGGTAGGTCTGTCAGTTCAAAATATGTTTCGGCTGGGATTAAAACATATGACAAAATTGAAGATGCTGAATGTACGCTTCATTCTTTCATCCAACAAATATGTATCAAGTAATAACTATGTTTTAAAACTTTTCTTAGAGGATTGCACTGTGGTGAAGCAAAGAAACAGACAGAAATAGACAAAAACCTTTGCCCTTTAAATCCCCCCTGTAAAATAAAGTGGGACAACAGACATTAGATATTTAAAAACCCAAATAAACATCTCTATATGTAAAAGCCTAAGCTACTGGCCCACTGTTCAACCAGCTGACTGTTCAACTGGCCAACCGTCAGACCAGTAGCTATAATGTGCACTGATCTCCATAGGGCAGATGCTCAACACACAGTCATGGACACATGGGACAGACAGATGAATTTCAGAGGGAAGAGAGAAGAGGAAAGAGATTAGCTAAAGATCTTATATGCATACTAGAGGCCTAGTGCATGCATTAGTGCACCAGTGGGGTCTCTTGGCCTGGCCTGTGGGGATCAGTGTGAATCCGTGCACCAGCCATCCAACATCCCCCAAGGGGTCCCAGATTGTGAGAGGGCACAGGTCTGGCCGAACGTGCACTAGACAACTGGTATAATTATAAAAGACTAGTGGCCTGGAGCATGGAATTCGTGCACAGGAGTGGGGGGTGTCCCTCAGCCTGGCCTGCACTCTCTCCAATCTGGGACCCCTTGAAGGATGTCCTACTGCTGGTTTACAGGAATAGGGTCTTCATCAGACATCCCTCTCAAAATCTGGAACTGCTGGCTCCTAACTGTTCATGTGCCTGCCAGCCTGATTGCCCCTAAACACTCTGCCTGCTGACCTGCTTGCCCCCAACTCCCCCCCCATGCTAGTGTGCTCACCCCCAACTGCCCTCCTGCTGGCCTTCTCACTCCAAACTGCCCCCACCACTGTCCTGATCATCTACAACTGACCCCACTGATGGCCTGCTCACCCCTAACTAACTTCCCTGCTGTTGCCCCACTGCCCCCCGCCCCCGCCAGCCTGATCACCCATAACTGTTATCCCATCCTGGCCTGATCACTCTCAAATGCTGTCCCCTCTTGGCCTCTAACCACCTCTACCTCCGCCCCGCCCCCATGGCTTTGTCCACAAGAACATCTGGGAGGTCTCCCAGTCTAATAAGCATATTACCATTTTATTAGTATAGATAGAGGCCTGGTGCATGGATGGGGGTTGGCTGGTTTGCCCTTAAGGGTGTCTGTATCAGCTGGGGTTCCCTTGGGTATGGGACAGCCTGGGTGAAGGGCCTGTGGTTTTCAGGCCTGCCACACCCCCAGGGGATGAGGGTCCCTGCTGGGAGAGCATGGCCAGCCTGGGTGAGGGACTGAGGGCTGTTTTCAAGCTGGTCACACTCCTTTCAGGGTGGGTGTCCTTGCTGGGGTGCCTCGCTAGCCTGGGTGAAGGGCTGATGGCAGTTTGCAGGCTGGCCACGTTGCCCTAGTAGGAATGCTTACTCCATGGGGGTGTGGTCAGGCTGGGTGAGGGGCTGAGGGTCATTGGCAGGCTGGCCACAGCCCCTTCAGGGTGCTGGGTGCCACTGGGGTACCTGGTTGGCCTGGGTGAGGGGCTGAGGGCTATTTGCAGGCTGGCCAAGCCCCCCAGTGGTGACCCTCACCCCATGGGGGTGTGGCCAGCCTGGGTAAGGGGCTAAGGGTCATTTTCGGCTGGCCATGCTCCCTGGCCACCCAGGCTCCCAGCCCCTCCTTTTTATTGCCCCTAGTCACTCCTTGAGTGGAGACCTGGCCGGCTGGAAGCCTGGGTTTCCCCCAGTGATCCAAGCCCCAGCCCCTCTTTCTTTTTCTTTTGCCAGTGCCTCCTTCAGCAGCAGCCAGGGCAGGCAGGAAGCTTGGCTTCCTCCATCACCAGGGGCAACCCAAGCCTCCTCCTCTTTCCAGCCTCATGGCCACTGCCATCTTCATTGGGTTAATTTGATACTCACTCCTGATTGGCTGGTGGGTGTAGCAGAGGGATGGTCAATTTGCATATTTCTCTTTTATTGTAGATTTCAGTGTAGATTAGGTTGCTGTGAAATAAAACAAAGGTAGTTCTCTAAATTAAGTTGCTTTGGGATGGGGGAGAAGGTCACAAAAGTTTTCTCTAGAAACATTTAAGTTGAAACCTCAAGGATGAGTAGGATTCAACCAAGAGGAATGTTTAAAGGAAAAGTTTCAGGCAGAGGAAATATCAGCACCATCCAGTAGTGCCCAGAGATTCAAGTTTCGCCAACAGAATCAACCATGAGGTGAAATAATTGCTGTATCGTGTTTCTGAAAATTGGGAATTTCCTGGGTGACGACGTGGAGTTGGATTATTCTTGTGGATAGAATCTATAATGAAACACTCCAGTGATTTTCTTGACTGGATACAATTTCACATTTATAAGGGCTAAAAATAAACTCTAGCTAGTAAGACTTGTCCACCTAATTTCACCAAAATTAAAGTAGCACCTTCTGTTTAAGATTATATTGTGAAACACACAGATCTTGACAATAAGGTCATAAAACCTTAGGATTTATGCAATTAAATATATAGAAATGATTTTTCAGATGCAAGGTAAGACTTGCAGATTGATATGCTCCTTTATAGAAAGATAACTGTACCGTTCAAAATCTAGTTTAAAATACTCAGAGGGTCTATGACCTTAAATAAGTATGTTACTTATTCTGATAAAGCCTGGTAGTTGTGCTATTCTCTTAAGTTCAATAGCATTCAGAAACACTGCATTATTTGCAGAAGAATGCATGTATAGACCAAAGTCTATGAAGTTATATCTTAAAGTTCTGCAAAAGACAGAAATTTCTGGTCTGTGTTATGTATATAACAACAAAACTGTCTTTTCCTCAGTGAAGTTGAAGAATGTGTTGACATTTTCTTAATTAACTTCATTACCCTCTTAGAAAAACATTTTCCAAAGTGTATTCCATGGAACACTAGATTCAAAGAACACTAATAGATGTTACTTAAGAAGGAGATTTTTTTTTAAATAGACTATGTGGAAATGCCAAATTAAACAAAATAGAAAGAGTTATTGCCTAACTCTTAAGATCCCTTAAATTATTAATAACGTTCATTAAAAATATCAAAAAAGAGGATTCACTGTATTGTTAGTATTTTCTAGATGCATGTATCTAAGGAATCTTTTCCCTTGAGTTATTGATGAAAAGCAGCATGCTGTAGAGCATTCTTTGAATATGCTTTCCTAAAAGTTTTTTAAAAATTGAATTAGCCGAGACAGGTTTGGCTCAGTGGATAGAGCGTCGGCTTGTGGACTGAAAGGTCCCGGGTTCGATTCCATTTGGGGGCATGTACCTTGTTTGTGGGCACATCTACACTGTGGGGCGTGCAGGAGGTGGCTGATCGATGTCTCTCTCTCTCATCGATGTTTCTGACTTTCTGTCTCTCTCCTTTTCTCTCTGTAAAAAATCAATAAAAAATATATTTAAAAAATTGAATTAATTAGATGAGTGGGACAGATATCTCGGGATCATCTTACATGGAATTTTATAAAATATTAGTTAATAAAGTCCCTGCAAGTTTTATTATTTCAAATATAACATTAACAAATTGATACCAATAAAAACTAATAGTGAATATTAATGTTATCTTAATATTTGCTCCAGCAGAGTTCTTGCAGACTTAAGGACCTATGAGACCAGTGCAACCTGTGAAGACTGTGATGTACCTACTTTTCAATCATAACGAAGTCCAGCCCTTGTTAGAAGCTATTAACTAGGCTAATTTGTTTTCTGCCACTTTAGTTACATCATAAGGTCTAAAGGGCACATTGACAGATAGCACTCACATGTTTATCAGTCTTTGTGTTTCTTCTAATGTTAGTAGGCAAGAACATGCTCAAAGCTTAATATCTACTCTAGAAATATCTGGCATTAATTTGTCGACTTTGCTTTCTGAAAGCTTTCAAAATGCAGGCAAAGGAGTTTCATTTCCAGTAAGGATGTAGAAGTTTCTGATAAACCATTTCTCCCATGAGAATAATTAGAAAAACCTAGATAATTTGGAGGATTGTGGATGCAAACAAGTTAAAAGAACTAAATTCCAGAGAAGGAAAAACACTCTTCAGGTGAGCAGATTGGCAGCTATTACCTACCCCCTTCTCACCCGCAGAGGAGAAATAAAGTTTCCATATCTGGGTATAACCAGAAAATTGAGCTTGCCATACTTGATGGATTCCTGTAGGAGAAAGAGAAAACACCATAGCTTTTAAGAGTAGTGCAGATTGCAAATGTCAAATTGGAATTCGGAGATGCCTCAACCACACAGCCGATTTCCACCACATGCTGATTTTCCCTCCATAGGACTTCTGTTGAGTATTAGGAATCATAGGAGTCTGGGGACTGAGCTAGAAAGATAGAGGGAAGTCTGCAGTTTCATAGTACTTAGAAGTCAAAGTCCTGCTTGAGGGAAGGTCATGCAATAATTTCAAGACAGGTGCCATTTTCTTGAATAAAAAGTAAACTAAACCATGAAATCTGCAATCCAGTTCTTACTGGCACAACATGATCAACTCCGCAAAGGAAAGGACATGTATTTTTTGAGAGGCAAATGACGACACCTTCAGGACTTAGAATTTTATTATACTAGTACATATTGTTTGGCATATAATAAAAATATGAAGTAGGAAAATATGACACATACTCAAAAGATTAATTAGCCAAAAAAGGGAAACCCACAAATGACCCAGATATTAGAACTGGTAGACAAATCTTTTCAGTATAATCATAAGTATGTCAAAGAAAATAGAAGAAGGATGGACAAAAGACAAAAAAAACAACAGATGAATAATCTCAACAGAGAAATTAGATCTTTAAAAAAGAACTAAAGAACTAATTATACATTATAGAACTTATTGATAGAACATCATACCAAAATTAAGAACACATTAGATGGGTATAACAATACCAGTGGGAGCAAGGATCAGTAAGCCAGAAGACAGGACTATATAAATAATGCAACTTGAAGTACAGAGTGAGAAAAAACTTTAATAATAACAGCAGAACAAAGCATAAGAGACATATAGAATACTATCACAGTAGGAATTCTAGGTGAGAAGGAAGAAAAGAGTTCAGAAGCAGTAGTTGAAGAGATAATGGTCTAGGCTTTCTCCAAACTGATGAAAACTATCAAACCACAGATTTATGAATATGAAAAATTCGGTTTCTGTTAAAAGGAAAAAGAGGAGAAATGATACTGGCTAGCTTCCAGTTTTCATTCCTTTGGTAAGAGAAAGTTTTATGTCTGAGGACTTGAGCTGAGCTTTGCAAATAACATTGGAATTAGACATCTGGAGAGAAGGCAGGGATTTAAAGTTATGTGAGTCCAGATATAGAAAGTCTCACTTTGTGTTAAATGAGAATACAATATACATTGAGAAGAGAATGACTAACCAACTGTTTGAATGGAGGTATTTTGTAAAGGAGCAAGGGAATCCTAAGAGAGATAGGCTGAGATTACTCAGTGAGAGGCATTATATACCATATTAAGGTTCTTGGATTTTATTCCCAAAGCTTAATTGAACTATTGAAGATTTTAAAGCAGGGAACTAACATGAGGAATCAGTAACTTGGGGAAGATTAATTTGGCAGTAAGTAGAATGAACTGGGAAAGGAAGAGAGTAAAGATGGGGAAGGGAGAAGTGCTCTGAATGTTGAAGTATAACCTGTCTTAGTTAGCATCAGGATATAATTCCTGAATTCAAATTGTGGCAGTGAAAGTAAGTAAAGTGGACAGGCCAGGGAGGACTGATCACTTAGCCACAAAATTCATATGCCATTTAAGCCACTATAATTCATTCTTCTTATTATAGAGTCTAAGTTTTCAGACATAATGCTGTACAATTAAAATACTTCTAAAATCTCAGCAAGAAAGCTCTCATATTCAGCAATATTACACAATTATGCATCTACAGTGACCATAAGTTTACATCTCTAAAATGTAATGACAAATCCAAACCTATAGAAATATTTGAAAATTAAAAATGCATTGCTACATCTAATGTTCCAATTCCTACAATTTGAATTCTAATTTTTTTCCAGATGGTACTGCACAAAGAACAAAGTTAATAATCCATATACTTTCAATTGTGAGACTGAGCTTAATGTGAAGCTTGGGGAAGTGTACGAATGGTTTTAGAAGATAGTCATTTTACTGTGACTTTATTCAGTTGAGACAGTCTGATTTTGATTTGACTTGATTTCTAAAAAACATGGATTGAAATCCATGGCAGACATGTTATTTATGGATAATTTACTATCTTAAAGAAGCAAGATATTCTGGGTCTATGGAAATGGTTCAGTAAATGCTTTTTTTTAATCTCTTATTTTAAAGTTTACTACTTTAAACACTATTCCACTAATTTTTTTCTCCTAAATTGTGATACCTGATTCTACAACAATAGAGTCTATGGTTCAAACACGGCCATCGAGCACAAAAGTTAGTAAAATACCAAGGTTATTGTAATTTTTAACACATTTGCTAATACTTTCCTTCTGCTGCATGTTTACATTTTCTTCTTGCACAGCCCCTCACTTTAATTTTGAGAGCCTGCATTTTCTTTTCTCTGGTTCAAGCTTTACACCAGCAAGGGCAGGATCTGTTTTGAAGTTCCATGCAGCATACTACATAGATGTGAACAACCTATTTGATGAACATATAAGATGTGCTTAAAATGATGAATACCTGCTTTTATCCATCTTCTAGAAGTCCAATTTTACACTTTTAATTACAAGTAGTTAAACAGTAAAAACTAATGTGAAAATGTGAGAAAATATTTAGGTAATTTCCTCAGAGGGAATAATCCTGCTGCTAAAAGCAGCTCTCTCCAAGATGGCGTGTCTTTTTTTAACATCACTACGTTTAACAGTGCTTGATGATGTTTTAACTATGTGATGATTTCCCAACTCTAAGACTCTCCTTAGACTTTCAGGCAATCCTTATTAATTAACAAGGCACTTTCCCTGTGCCTCCCACTGTGCTGGCCACTGTTGCACTCAAGCTATATGAGACATCTCCTTTTCATTAAGGGGTTTATGGCCTAGTTAGGGAGACTGGCAAGGCTACTGCCTAAAAATAATTAGAGAACACTTCAGATGCTTTGCAATATGCTAAAGAAGAATGATGGTAATTGCTAGCACTTACTGAATGCTTGTTATGTGGCAGTCCCCGACTTAACCACTTTGGTGTGGGTTCCAATTACAAGGGCTATGGGCACTGCAGCAGTGGTAGATCGGTATAGGCAAGACAAGGAGAACATCACAATCACCATCATAGGTACAGTTCCTGAACTTTCGATGGGGTCTTCCTGATAGAATCTGGATTTCAGAGTAGTAAAGTCTGGTGTGGAGGTGATTGCAAAAATACCCCCACATTTCACTCCTCTCTATATCCACGTGCTTTGCAAAATCATTTGCAGTTCATTTCATGGAGAGATCAACTCTACTTTCCACACCTTGAATACAGGTGAGCCTTGTGACTTGCGTTGGCCAATATAAAATGACAATATGGCAGTGTTGAAGTTCCAAGCCTAGGCCTCAAGATGCCTGTGTATTATTTTGCTCTCTCTCTTACTTTCATGCTTTCTTGGACACATCCCTTTTGCTCTGAGAACATGCCTGACTCCCCCCCCCCCTCGATCATTAGAGACCATGTGGAGCAGAGCTAAATAATCAAAGGCTAGGTTATTCCATACCAGCCAGCCCCTAGCTGACCTGCAGGTTCATGAGTGAGCTTAGCAGTGATGACAGCAATAGCTAGCAGATATAAAAGCAACTGAATGTTGAAAGTAAGACCTGTTTACCAAGAGTTTGTTAAAATACTCTTTGATATATGGTCTTTACTTGGCCTTGCAAAACATTAAACACCCATTAAATTTTCTTGCCTTGCTTCTTCCTTCTCAATTTCCTTTGCTGGTATCTCCTCTTCATGTTAGAGAGGCCCAGAGCAGGCCCGTGGGCCTTATCTCTAGCTATATCCAGTAGCTTATTCATTTTATCCAGCCTCTTAGTTTTCAATTCCATCTATGATCTGGGAACTCCAAATTTTATATATTTAGCTTAGATCTCTCTCCCAAAGTCCTATCAACAGTCTACTTGATATTTCACTCAGAAGTCCAAGAAGCACATTGAACTCACTGTATATTCAAACCTGAGTTTCTGATCTTCCTTCTCATTCCTGCTCTACCACAGCCTTTTCCATCACAGCTTATCAAGCAGTTGCTGCTTCTACCTTTGTCCCCCTGAAGTCTATTCTCAACTCAGCAGTCAGACAGATCCTTTTAAGAAATAAGTCACATCACAGCATATTTTAGCTCAAAAAATTTCAGTGGCTCTCTGTCTCCCTTTCACTCAGAGTGAAAATGGATGTGCTTGCTGTGATCTCATGGGTCTCATGTGATCTAGCCCCTGTGAGCGCCCTGAGCTTCTACTTCTCTGCTTCCGCTGTTTTGTTCTCCTTGTTTTAACTCAAACATGCTATACATGACCGCACTTTAGAGCCTTTGCTCAAGGTGTCTCTTCCACCTGGAATTTTCTTTCTGAAACACATGCTTCTATCTTAGGACTTTAATGAAATGCCTTTCCAGCTGACCATTCTTTCCCTGGATTTCTACATGACTGACTCCCCCACTGCATTCAAGTCTTTGCTCAAATGAGGCTTAATAAGAGCCAAATAGAATGTGTTTTGCAGAATATCCCAAGGGAAAAAAAATCAAACCTGTGCAGAGAACATTCTTGGTCACTTATGTTTTCTCAACTCATGGAGTGGTCCTTCCCAACTGTCCTTCAACAAATATCGGTTAAACAAATGAAGGCAAGAAGATGTGATATTATTGTTTTGGAAAATGGAAAAAAAACCACAAGTATGAGCTCAAAGCATTGCTCTTCTATTTTGGTGGTGTGATCCTTTGGGCAAGGTTTTTAACATCTCTATAAAATGGTGATAAACTACTGCCTATTTTATGGAGCCATTATGAAGATTCAAAGAGTGACTTTATATAAAATGATTAGAGTAATGCCCAGCAGATTTTAAATATTAAATAAATAATGCATTTTATTAGTAGTAGTACCTACCTCATAGATTCGGTCGCAAGAACTGAATAAAATAAACTGTGTAAAGTTCTTAACATAGTAAATGCTTAGCTGATAAAACTAGTTTCTGTATTTCCAGGACACTGACTTCTCCTTCCCCAAAAGCTGTTAAAAATAGCATTCCACTCTTAGTGTACAATATGTTTTAAAAAGAGCCTTTCTGAAATTTTATTCTTCTTCCCACCTCTGTGCTATTTATTGATTCAGCTAAGGTCTTCCTTGTTAAAGGTTGTTGGCTAATATTTTTCTTTCTCTAATCTACTACCCCATGAATATCAGTTTTCTCCTATTAAGCCACCATTTGTTTCTTTTATTGTTGTTGTTGCTAATTCTCATCCAGGAATATTTCCCCCCCACATTGATTTTCACAGAGAATGGAAGGGCGGGAGAGAGACAGAGGGAGAAACATCAATGTGAGAGAGACATATTGATTGGTTGTCCCCCTTACATCCCTGACCAGGGCTGGGAATGCAGCCTGCAACTGAGATATGTGCCCTTAACTGGAATCGAACCCCTACTCTTCAGTCTGTGGGCCAGCGCTCTATCCACTGAGCCAAATCAGCTAGGGCTCTTCCTTTATTTTTTAATTTAAAAAGTTTAATGTTGACATTATTACACAGAAAGGTTTTTTGTGTGCAACTGTAAATGTCAATATGACTAATAGGAACCTTGCATGTAATAAATTCTTTACAAAAAGATTGTTAGTATTCTTTCATTATGAAATAGTCTTTGGGATCCTAGAAATTGGCTTACATTGATAAAGGCAGAATAACTGACATTTTGTTAGTGACTTTTACTTATACTGCTTAGTAAGCACAGTGCCTTAGAATACATATTTGCTATCAGATCTTCTGATAGAGAAGGAAGGAACTTATTATGCTGCTAACACTCATTATTTTAGACATAATGCCGAAAGAGAACAGAGAAGGCATTTGGAGAAATTTTTCTATAGGTCATTGAATCATCAGATTATTGTTCTGTGTTTCATTGATCACTATGGACTCTTATCTTTGCAGATATGAACAATTACTAAATTCAATGAAAATAAGATTAAAGCCTCAGAACTAGAAAGATGATAATAGAAGATCTCATTTTGCTGGCCCTGGGAAGTTTCTCACTTACTGACTTGCCTACTCTTTCATGCATCCCCTCCCCAAATCTATGGTGTGCTCTTCCCAGAAAAACTGAGTTCTATGATGTCTCAATTCCTGGAAATGATTCATCATGCCAGCATAACATTTACTACCAATGCATGATATTTAAGACACCCATTTTCCCAATTCCCTCATCAAATTGAACAGAGCTGATAACCTTTCTTGAAGGTGCATATTATCATATACTGAAGTGAATTCACCAAACTATTTCAATAAGTCATTATGTGGATATGAGTAGGAGTTTGTTGAATTATTACATAAATTATTACATGAAGTGGCTGGAATCAATAGAACTGCACAGCTGAAGGGCGGTTGAGAGTTTCCTTCTGTAACTATCACCTTTGTTAGTGCATATTGAAACCACCACCTTAACCAGATGGTAGTGTGTGTGTGCATTTTGCGAAATACCTCACCACCTCACCCCCCAAAAAATCAAACCTATTCATCTACATGATAGTGGATTTGGAGATCCTTGAATGGACTTTAACCATATTCTTTTTTTCCAGGAGTGAAAACTCAATTCTACTATAAAAAGAGGCATATAATATATTGTGCAGTGAAAAAAGCATTAAACTAATCAGAAGGCCTAGGTTTATGATCTAGTGTTTTTTTTTCACTTACAGGTGTGTGACCCAAAGCAAGTCACACTTTCTCTCTGGGATTTATGTCCATAGCAGTCAGACTTTTTGATTCATGGACTTCTTCCAGTGGTCACACAGGCAACCTAATTACCTTTGCAGGACACAATTTGGGGGAAATTTTTTTTCTACATGCATAATCAATACGGGAATGGAAGTTTAATATGTATTAGGGTGTACAATATGCTAGTATTAGGCTGTTAATTCTGAGGTTTAGATTATCTAGAATTATACTCATTTATAGAAAATACCCAGATTTTTCTACATTTAGCTTTTATTAGAAAGATAAAATATGGCAAGACTATTCAGATCCATGCACTTTTCTTTAAATAACTATGATGTGGCATATTAGATTGGTTGTAATCTCCTCTCAACTGCCTCTTCTTTCATTCTTTCTGCACGATGATTACAAATGTTCAGAATGATGGTCTCAAGTTATTGCAAGATCTTTAGGCATCAAAAAAATAAATTAAATAAACTATGCTAAAAATACCCTACCTGTTAGGGAGGAGTGTTATCGAACATTTTAACAAATGCATTAAAGGGCATGTTTCCAAGAAAAAGTAAAGATTATTTGGTGAAGCAATCAACCCACAGTTATTTATTGAACATGAATTTTTGTAGGTACTAAGAGGCATTCAGAAGTTTGAAATATGGTCTTACTCTCAAATGTTTTTTTTAAGGAAATATGAGCGTAGGATTAGTAGTAACATATGTGTTTATGGTTGCTATGGTAAGTTGATATTCACCTACTCTATATTGCTCATTGCTTCGAGTATGCTTTTCTGTGCTACAGAGTGTAGAGGTTAAAAACTACATTTCCGAGACTCTTTTAAAGCTAGAGTTCTGGATTCTTCCAATGAGAGGCGTTACATGAATCTTAGAAGACAGAGTGAGGCAGGAACCTTTTGATTGCTGCTTTACTTGTTTTTGCTGGAAGCAAGGTTGTGGAGATGGTTTTTTTTTTTTTTATCTGCAGCCACATTGCAGCATCCAGTCACTCACTTTGTGGGTATGGAGAGGCAGTTGCAGAGGTGGTACCAGTGCCTTCCACAAATCCTAATTTCAGTCCACAAATAGCTATCATGACAAGTAGTTCCCCTAGCTTGCTGTGTTATGGATGTGGCGGAGGTGTTTTTGCTCTGGTAAGCCCTTCAGTAGGTCTTGTGGAAAAACTCGTACATGCTCAGCCTGCAGCCAATTCTGCTAACCCTTGCAATAGTTCTATGAGCACTCAGATCTCTGTATCAAATCCCTTTCCACTCACAATAGCTGGGCTGATTCCTGTGGCCAGATGCAAATATTTGCTGTATGACAAATATTTGTAGACCAGCGATGCTGAAGAAGCTCAGAAAGGAGAGTAAACAGTGAGGACAAGAATTATAATGTAGAGTTTTGTGGGCTGGGTGACAAATGTACACCTTGAAGAAAAGAGTATTGGACATCTGATGATTCTGTGAAGAGCTTGTACCAGATTTACATAGGGATTCATATTTATATTTTATATAGGTAATAATAATTTAGATTTTCCTCCAACCTACAAACTATAAGATCACAGAAGATCCTGAGGCTCACTGCATTTAGACATTTTGTTTTACTAACATCAACTTAAAAAGAGTTTCTTAATTTTCCAGGCTCCAATATACAAAATGACCCTCCAAAGAGCATTTTCTGTTGGTTTAGCCCCAGACCTTAAGAATAAATTATGAATGATTGAAAAAGTATTCCAGATATTTTATGGATAATGCTAAGCTAGCTAAAGCCAGAAAACTATAGACCAAAGGCTAAAAATTCTCCTGAGCCCATCCTTTTGTGCCAAAGTATTATAGGGATTTTAGTAGTGGTTTTGTGGCTTTAAGGTCTCATGTTTTGAAGGGTCACATTAGGAAGTGGTGCCGGGGGATTGCAGGAATGCTGCTGAAATGGACAGAAACCTCCATCATGTTAGGAAGCCCCAGTGTGTTACTTTCATGTTCATGTTGGAAAGTCCCTGACTCCCCAAGACCGACCACTCCAAAGCAGCCTGGTCCTCTGCTGGGCCTGGATCTCTTGTTAGAAAATGACATGTGTCCTTGATGGCTTCTCCATGAGGATTAACATGATAAGCAAACCTTCTTTACACTCATTCCTCCAAATGATGGACCACTCCTGGCCTGGCCAAGTTAGTGCAAGTCTCCTCTGTACATTAAGCCAGAAAGAACAGTGTGCTGGTTATTTGCTTCTGAGAGCAGGGCTTATGGGCAGCTTTCCTTCTAAAGTGGATTGAGAACTGCTACACATCAGTGACCACAGAGCACATCATTTTAGCTAAGAGCTGGACAAGACTAAAATATCCGATCATTCTATTTGCTTGGAACTTGACAATGGGTTGAGATACAGAAAAGAATTTTCTTCAGACCAAAGAATCAAAGTATTTTCCTTTTTAGAAAACACAAGTGTCCATCCTTTGTCACTGTTGGCCATGTGTACTATACCCCCTGATTACTAGAAGCATTATGAGATTGCAAATACAGTGCTAACCCTGTGAAATTGTTAATATGAGTCTTCTCTACATGGAACAGATTGGTCAGCTCTACATGGAACAGGAATGGGAGAAGCAGATGATATGGAAGTTGTCCTTTTTCTTCGAAAATTAACTTTAGGAGAGCTTTTACCGACCATGATAGGGTCACACTACACAAAAGAAGCTACCCTATAAGATAGTAGCTTGTAACCTAAATGAAGTATCTTTAACATATTAGCTGTAACAGCCTTTGAATCCTGGCATTCCAGGGGGACTTCTCTTGCTTGCTCAATGACTCTATCTTTCTCAACTTCTCACTCCCTCCAACCTTCTGAAATCTATGTGTTATCTATACTATAAAAGCATAATATGCTAATTAGATAGGAAGTCCTCTGGACATCCTTCCTTCTAGACAAAGCTGCAGCAGGGAGGTGGAGGGGGAGAGGGCCATGGCAGAGGTGGCAGAAGCCCCCTGGCTGCTGTGATGGTGGCAGGCAGGGGCCAGAGACCAGGGCCAAGGCCCTTGCATGAATTTTGTGCATTGGGCCACTAGTATAGGAGGAAATAAATGGTCAGACCTTGAACCTTGTCTCTGTGGTGAAAAGAAGTCCAGATCTGGGCTGGTCTTATGCATAATTGTCAGAAAGAGCAATAAGAAGGCTCAATTCTCTGACAAATCACCCCACTGATGGCTCTATTAGATATTCTCAGGAAAGGTCATTTCTTTAAAACATAGCTCCCCACCCCCATTAAATACAAATGGATTTCCAGATAGTAAATGTTTTATGTTGTTACTATTTACAACCCAAGATAAGTCCAAAATATAATTTTAAGTTCTTATTAAGGCTTCAGAGAAAGCATGGGGCACTAGGCACTTGCAGTTGGGAGATTGAAGGGATACTTGAAAGGGGACTGAGTAGATTGAAAAGGCTGTTTTAAAAAATGCCTACTACCACCAAAAAAATACCTAAGTCTGTGGAGCTTATATTGGCTCATTCAGCAATGTTTTAGAATTTGTTTTGTTTTCTGATGACTATACAAGGAATCTTCCATTATTATGAACTACATAATCTTCAGAATGTAAGGAACCTTCTCTTTGTATCCTCCTTGCTAGAAGTCAGTATTCACTGAATAAAATTTCTCCTATTGTATAATGACTAGAGGCCCAGTGCATGAAATTTGTGCATGGGGAAGGGAGTGTCCTTCAGCCCAACTTGCTCCCTCTCCAATCTAGGACCCTTTGAAAGCTGTCCGACTGCCCGTTTAGGCCCGATCCTGCATTGGCAGTCAGACATCCCTCTCACAATCCAGGAGTGCTGGCTCCCAACTACTCACCTACCCGCCTTCCTGATTGCCCCTAACTGCTTCTGCCTGCCAACCTGATCACCCTCTAACCATTCCCCTGCCAGCCTGATTAATGCCTAACTGCTCCCCTGTCAGCCTGTTTGCTCCTTACTGCCCTCCCCTGTGGGCCTAGTCACCCCTAACTGACCTCCCCTGCAGGCCTGGGTCCCCCTCAACTGCCCTTCCCTGCAGGCCCACTCACTCCCAACTTCCCTCCTCTGCCAGCCTGATCACTCCTAACTGCCCTCCCCGGCAGGTTTGATCACCCCCAACTGCCCTCCCTTGCAGGCCTGGTCCCTCCCAACTGTCCTCACCTGCTGGCCCGATTGCCCACAACTGTCCTCCCTTGCAGGCCTGGTCTTTTCCAACTGTCCTCCCCTGCTGGCCATCTTGTGGTGGCCATCTTGTGTCCACATGGGGGAAGGATCTTTTGACCACATGGGGGCAGCCATCTTGTGTGTTGGAGTGATGGTCAATCTGCATATTATTCTTTTATTAGATAGGACAAGGACAGGGAGTCTTAGTAGGAAAAGAAGATACAAGTGAAAACATCTTCACTGTTCCCCACAATCACAGTTTAGGAAATGAGAGTGGAAAAGAACAAAGGGCATCTTAAAGATGAATATACACAGTGAAGTTGTGTAACTAGATTAAGGGAAATAAAAATATTTTGAGTTTATTGCCTTTTCTAAGCTTAAAATAACTGGTAGTAAACTTATTTTTTAAGTTAGGTTGATAAAATTTTTCAAGAACTTTCCTACAATATTTTCTTGAATAAATTTACTGCAATTAATAGTTTGTAATAATATGTGTTTGTTGTGTAGTGATTTACAAGTCTTTCCCCATTACTTCAAAGATTTTTATGTTGGAAGAAATTTATATTTCTAGAGCTTATTAGATTTGTCAGAGATTATAACTTTGGAAATATTAAAGGTAATGCTGATTTTTGTGTGGGGTCTGGGAATTCTTTGAGGTGAAATATAAGTACCAGGAAATCCCAGAGATCACCATTTCAGGGAGAAACATTTCATGTTTGTTAAATTAAGAAATAGCATTTGACATTGAATTTTTCCTCCTTAACTCACAAGCTGCTGGGTTAATTCAAATCTGTACTTGTTGGGGGTTTTGTTTGGCTCAAAATTATAGGCTCTTAAAAAAGGCACAAATGTTCATATATTACACACCACTCCTAATTATAAAATATAAATGACAGTACAGAATTGGCTCAGTTTCCCATTCCAGATACCACATATGGTATTAAGTTCAATAAAGACAAAATGTATTGAAGGTACTGAAAATGGAAAGCTTTTCATTCTTCACATATGCTTCATACATTTCATCTTTGAGTTTCTTATCATAGGTTTTTATGATGTGAAATAAAGCCAATTTCATATTTATTCTATATGGCCAGAATGTGACTCTTTCTGAGCTTTGAGGACTTCAGGGATTTTGTGACTTTGAAAACCATAGCATTAACTGAATCATTTTATTCTATTAATATAGCTCCTTTGTAGAGAGGTTATTTAACTTGGTGAGCATGTCCCTGCTAGAACTAAGAACTGGGAACTCAGAAGCAGTCCCTTGCTCTTTAAAGAAAAGCATGGAAGGTACTTTTATCTACACTCTGAAGGATAGTTTGATCACCCACATACAGCTCCAGGTATCCTGACCCTACTTAACTGGAATCAGAATTCTCTACTCTTGTGTTCTTATAGTGAACTGTAGAGACATGAGGAGAGAATAGCAGAACCAACAGGAGACTGATTAATTCTCAGCATCCCGTGTTCTCATCTGTTCTATGTTGTATGGTTTAAAATAAAGATGGGAGAGAATTTCACTGACAGGTGTACCTTTATATATCTATATCTTATCCCTTTTCAGAAAACATTAAGTTACTGTCAAGAATACAAAGAAAGAAACTATAAGAAACTGATGAACAAAAGGATAGATACAGAGGCAGTAAAGCTTCAAACAGACTGTGAAATTACAGCAGGAAGATTAAAGTTAGGTGAGGTAGATAAGGGATCAATCAAAGGACTTGTATGCATGCATATAAGCATAACCAATGAACATAGACACTGGGGGGGGTTGGGGTATGCCTGGGAGGGAGGGGGGAAATGGGGAGATATGTATAAAAAATTAATTTAAAAAAAGGAAAAAAAAAAGAAGACGGAATTGACCGGCATTTCACCATTTCTTTTCATTTGGAAAACTCCAACTCTAAAAGGTCAAAAGTTTTGGACTTGTCACATATTCCTCCTTTTATGAAGAGAAATTTATCATTTTGATTATTATTTAACTCCACCTGAAACTTTCTTTAGTTCAGGCTTATCTTCAGAAATTACAAATGCTGAATTTGACTTTTTAATATGGCCCCATAGCTCTCTCCCTTTAATCTTGTCAAGGGTGTGAGTCCTAGATTTTAAGAATAAAGAGGAGTATTTGAAAACATCTAGTCCAGTCATTTCTTGTTTTACACGAGGAAACCTAGGCTTGAGTGTTCAAATAATCAGTCCAAAGTTACTCAGATACTTATAACAAAACCAAAACCAGATTCTACCCAGCCCCAGGCCCATATCTCCTGTCTTGCTGCCTATCCTATGCTTATCTTTCAGTTCTTTACATTTCCCATATAATCAGTTTATTTCTTCTGGACATTGGTTTGCATGAATGGATGCTACCATCAGTCATGAATTCTAGTAGAGTTAATTCAAGCATTATGGGAAATTTAGATATAATTTCAGTATTGTCAGGGAACTCACTCAGTTAATTTTTTCTGCATCATCTTTAATTATTACACATCTGTCCTCTCTTCCAATTACCGTAATTCAGAGAATGCTTGAATTTCTGAGCTAAATGACTTTATGACTACTTACATGAAGAATTATGCATTATTTTTTAACAAATTTGCCAACCTATAAATTCCACCAAATGGCCAAGGTTTGTTTCCCAATAAGGAAAACATTTCCCTACCCCACTACAATAGAAGACTCTCTTGAGTGTAAGTACTTGAATCTTTGAAATTGAAGAAGACATCGCCATGTCAGAGGACATCCCAAGAGAAATCTTAAATCCAAGACATCTCTTATATTCCTGTAAGAAGGACAGTTGCCATGAGAATGGGGAGAGGGGACGCTGTCCTTAGGCACTCCATGATTTCATTCCAGCTCAGCTTCTGCTGGGTCATAAGTGCCTGCTGAGATTTTTATAGAGATCAATCAGCTGGACCTAGCAGAGGAAGTGCTGGGTCCCTCTGCACCAGAGTGAGGGAATATGATTTATTTAGGGCTTATCAAGTGGTTCTAACGTCCCTGCCTTGCCTCCATCACAGAAAAACACAGGAATTCTGATTTCATTATAACTTCAGGCTCTTGTTTTCAGTCATAATTCTTGGGTGGATTTTAATAGTTTCTAATTAAAAGAAGAGAGCACTCTAATAAACCCTAAGCTGATCAAGTACCTATAGATCCATGGATATTATCTAGAGTGCAAGTCAGATTCTAAATATTCAGCTCTTGACTTTTCTGTAGCTGTAAATATGAGGAAGCAGCTCAGACTGGCTTCAACAGGATCTTCAGCGTGACTCACCCACTGTTGGGAATTTCAGTGGAAAATACAGTTAGTGCATCAGGCTATTTTGCAAGCTAATGAGAAATCTGACTCTGTCCTTGGAGGGAGACACCACTCAGAAGACAACACAGCCATGTTTACATGGAGGGGAGACTGGGAGCCTGAAACAGGCAGCCAGGAGCCACCTAATGTGAAATCCAAGGCTAGATTTTTGTATTGATCTAGGAGTGGGACAAAGAAGAACATTCCTTTATATGAAAGCCTCATCTCTGGAGAGTCTGAAGCATTCTAGGGAAGCCGCTGACCCATCCATCACCATTATTTTGTCAGGAAATAGGAAAATTGGATGTACATTAAGTCTTTAAATAGGTTTAGCAATATCTTTGCTAGCTTATAGGCAGAACACCAGTTTGCGTCATCAAAATCAGTGTCTTGCTTAGGTACTCCTGAATATATGGATGTGGTAAAAAAAAGGAGACCATTTCTAAAACACTTCCCAAAGGCATTCTTACATAAAAAAACATCATTCCCTTCCAGAGTGGTAGTACTTAGAGTGCCCAGTTCAAAGCCATTTTTCTTGACTAATAGGCAGATTTATCTTAGAAGGCAGAAATATCCTGAACACCAGTGTGCTACCAGCCAGGCCCTCACTATTATGCTGTTGCAGGAAGTCTGTGATGTGCTTGTCATATTATGAGTAGGGCTTTTAATACTTATAAAAACTTATTTAAGTTACACAAATAATCCAATGAAACTTTATGATTCATTATTCAGCAGAAGAAAAATAACGACGCATCAATTGGAAGTCTCTCTATGCTACCCCCAACCTCATCTCCCCAGGCCCTTGTGTGGTTTTTCCTGAATTACACGCTTTTTATTTGCAAGCATTTAGTTGTAAAATTAGTGCATATAAGTGAATACTTATAAACTTTATATAAAAGATAATTTGTACATCTTTTACTGCAATTTGCTTTTTTTCACAATATCTATGAAGATTCATTCACATTAATAATATAGCTTCAGTTCATTCATTTTCATTTGTGATTGGCATTTCATTTACTTTTTCAGATTCCAATGAACAGATATGTGGGTGGTTTTTATTTTTATTATTTTTTTAATTTATTTTTTTCCACTGGCCAAGGCAAATTTATTTTCATAAATTGGGCTCCTCTCCTATATTTCAATTGAATGTCTGTTTTTAAGCCTCCCTTCAACAATAAATGTCTCTCTATCATAGCTTCCAGAAGTCTATCTGAAATAAATTACAGTTTTATAATTTTTGTCATGGCTATCAAGAGAGTACAGCAGTTTCTTAGCTTACTACACTGTCAAGAATATACATATCTGCTTGGTGCATTCAAAAGCAATCACTGAATTTTTCAATGTAAAGAAAGGAAAATAGATACCTATGCCAAAGTGAATGCGTGTAAACAGCCAACAGAGCTGACATGACAAAGGAAGCTAGAGGTTTGTTTTGGGATGGTAGATCTGTTGCAGAAGATACATTGAAAGGGCCAGTAATAAAGCTCTGAGCTTGGCCTTGGATTTCCACAGTCTCTATGGGGGAAGAAAGTCTGCCAAAGAACAGGATGTTAGTTGAGGGATTGTGTCAAATGAAAAAAATAAATGGATGGTCGGCCACCAAATTTTCCTCTGGCATAAGCATGCAGAAGGTGGCAATTCCAGCTGTGGCACCTGCCACCTCTATGCCCTCCTCATTTACTTCCACAAAAGACTTGTGGACAATTTTTGATATAATAAGATATCCAGCTCTTGACATGCCAGATAGATCAGCCTTGCTATTAAAGAGATCCTCTAGACCAGTGGTTCTCAACTTTCCTAATGCTGCGACCCTTTAAGACAGTTCCTCATGTGGTGGTGACCCCCAACCATAAAATGATTTCCGTTGCTACTGCATAACTGTAATTTTGCTACTGTTATGAACTGTAATGTAAATATCTGATATGCAGGATGTATTTTCATTGTTACAAATTGAACATAATTAAAGCATAGTGATTAATCACAAAAACAATATGTAATTATATATTGTGAAATATTTCTAATTATAAATAAATGAAATTTTGTCTTGAATCGTGGTGTAGCATGGGTAACAGTCTTAAATATAACAACAGTAAACTATATTGCTACATTTTGCTACACTGAGGAGTGGTCTGTTGGTTCCTAAGACTATGGGAAATAGGTGTTTTCCCATAGTCTTAGGCGACCCCTGTAAAAGGGTCGTTCGACCCCCAAAGGGGTCGCGACCCACAGGTTGAGAACCGCTGCTCTGGACCCAGGCTGGCCAGGTGAGGGTTGAGGCTGTACTTCTCTTCCAGCTTGAACCTGGGCAGGTGGGTGTTGACTTCAGTGGAACTCAGATTCTCAGGTTTGCTCCATTTGTGCAGTTTTTCCAAGGTCAATTGTTCTTTAATTTTCCTCAGACCTGTGGCCTCGTCCTCTATGTCATCTGGCAGCAGGATGACCATGCTGAACTCCCTGTCCTGGTAAGGCAGCTCCAGCACCCAGCACTTAAGGTCCTCATTGCAGCCAAATGGGAATGTGCTCTTCTAATACATCATTTTCACTGTTTTCGTGTCTTTCTTATTCAATCTGAAAGGTGTATCGATTGTGGCCTTTTGACTGAATTCCTCCTGCCAGTTTCCTTTGAAATAGATGGCATTCACTAGCACAAGTTTAGTCCTACTATCAACCATGCCTGCAGCCAACAATTCTGGAATTTTCCCTTCAGTCTGTGCTTTTTTTTTTTTTTTTAAATTAAATCTTTATTATTCAGATTATTACATTTGTTTCTCTTTTATCCCCTCCATAGCTCCCCTCTACCCAACTCCCACCCTTCCCTCTGCCCTTCCCTCCCTCCCATTGACCTCATCCATAGGTGTATGATTTTTGTCCAGTCTCTCCCTGTATACCCCTCACCCCTTTCCCCCCTGAGAATTATCAGTCCAATCCCTTTCTGTGCTCCTGATTCCATTATATTCACCAGTTTACCTTTGACCCACTCGTTTATCACCCTTCTTGCATCTTCAGAGTGTCGCTGAAAATCTACACTGGCCAGTTCAGCTCCATACATTTTCTGGGTTGAAGCTAAGAACTCAGGAAGGAACTTATAGGTTTTCTTTCCATGTAACCAATTAGCAAGTTTCAGAATATAGGGAGCGCCACGCTTGTTGATTATCAGCCTTCAGACTCTGAAAACTGGAACGAATCTCCTCAAGCGCATCGAAGTGAAGAGTCTTGGACATCCGTGCCCCGGTAGTGCCTCCGGTCCCCAGAGAGACCATGGCGAGCACTGAGGAAATGCTTAGGGGGGAGAGGAAGATGTTCCCGGAGGTGGTGGTGTCCTTCGGGGTGCGGAAGAGAGGTCCACCGCGAACTGGGTGTTGGCCAACCTCAGCTGCTCCGTGGCGAGGCGATCCTGGCTTCTCTCAAAGCTTGTTTCCACAGAGATGGCAAGGAAGGATAGCTGTGCTGGCTGTTTCCCCGTTGCTGGCTGCTTGGGAGAGACTTGGGATCTGACAATCTGGTTTTTATTTTGGTTAAAAATGTATTCTTTCAACTTTACTAGATATTGTAAAGTTGTTCTTGAAAGTGGTTATACTAATATATAATCAAATGGGAGATGTATTAGAGTCCCTATTGCTTCCTATCTTCACTAACATATGCTGTTGTCAGCCTTTAGAAATTTTTACCAATCTAATGATATCTCATTATGGTTTTTAATACCCATTTCTCTGATTTCTAGTGAGGTTAAGCAGGTTATTGCTGAAATTTACATATTTTATGCTAAATTTATTTTCCCAATTTTTTTCTTCATTTCTTATATTAAATATCGCCCTCCTTTTCTCTCTTTTTCTTTCACAGAAACACACACAAACACCCCTCCCCCGAATAATGTTCACTGGTATGTGTATTAGGACCTCTCATTAAATAACAAACTTGGAGAGAAATTTTCTATTATGTCATCTTGGTGAGAAAATAAGAATCTTATTTTTATTTCCATTTGGGGAGAAAATAAAATAATTTTTTACTTTTTATTTATATTTGGGGAGACACTTTGGGGAGCCCCTAATATTTGAGCTGTTTTTGCATAAAATAAAACAAAAAAAATTGGCCCTGTTTATGGATTTCTTTGAAATTCTTTATAAGTATAGATGTATACGTTGTAGGTATCACGATATTTATTAGAATTAGGTAACTAAGTTATGTATGTGTTTTGTTAGGGGGTTTCCTCCCCCTGATAATATGTTTTCATCCATGAAGTATTACTTGCAGATACCACAAAAGCATATTCCAGATAATCTATGTCTGATCATGCCTGATTTTCTATACATTTCTTGGCTCTGGCTTGGATTCTATCCAAAGGTGAATATTGAAGGGATAAGTTGAACTGTATTCTATGTAGTCAATTTACTATAGTCATGGGGAGGGGGAAGATGTTTTCCTATAGGAATTTTAGCAAAAGTGTTGGAGTTTAAATTTCTTGTGTGGTTTTTCCTTTATGAGGATTAGCTGCTGTGCAATCCTGAAAAGAAAATGCTAGGTAGAGCTAAAATTATAGATTGAGATAGTATAAAACCGAGGGTGGCTTTTGAGTCAAATTTAATAGGAATATAGAACGCTTTACACTTTCCAAGTTTTCCTCATTCTGTTGGGACTCTTAAACTGAAATAATAATCTCTTTTCTCCTTTAAATAATTCGTGTCCTACTTTTAAGATTACTAAGGGAATCAAATAAAACACATGCAGAACTTAACATCAGCATTACTAAAACATATGTGACAGTCTGCATAAACTCTACTAACCTTGTAAAAAATCAATTTAAGACCACAGATAAAATCACCTAAAATACAGATCAAAATGTATTTGAATAAAGAA